>SEYY01009945.1:0-17500 GCA_009176605.1 Armadillidium nasatum
ACTTCATAAAGGGGTGAGCAACACCTTTATGAAAAGCAACCTACTCGGGTGGTCCCTCAGAACACTCAACCTTTTGGAAGTTTGCTTAGAAAGAAATAATGTGTGATCTTTCCAAGAAAGATCTTGAAAATAACACCTAGAAAATTAAGGTCGAACAAAGATTTAAATTGTGTGTTTTCGAAGATGTCATTGTTTTGTGGAAGATTGTGTCGAATAGAGAGATGGAGGAATTGAATTTTTGAAACATTGAAAACAACCTTATTTTCCATTCCCCAGATTGAAATACGAGAAAGGTCAGAGGCCAGTTCTTCCAAGGTCACCATTCTTGCTTCTTTCAAATCGGAAGGAGTAATGAAGGGTGGTGTCATCAGCATAGGAATGGATACGTGATTAAGTAAATGAGAGATGGTCTTTAATGAAAGCTAGAAAAAGAGTTGGAGTTAGGACAGATCTCTGAGGAATATCACTATTACTAGATTTTAAGGAAGAACTGTGGTAGTCTTCAACAGCTGCTATAGAATGACCAGAAAGGAAATCCGAGAGGATAAATTCCGAAAGAAGAAAGTTTAAAAATCAAAGATTTATTCAACACTCTATCGGAGGATTTCGATATGCCAAGCGCGACACCAAAAGATTTACTAAAATGCCAGAGAGAGAAGGAAAACCAAATCACTAGTAGAACTTTTTTTTACAAAAGCTACACTGGCGATCATATTTGAGATCTTTCCAACTTCTAATAAGAAACTTTAGAAAGAAAGGAGATTGAAGAAAAACGACGGTAGCTGAAGGGTTGGAGTGGTTCCCCTTTTTCAGCACATGCTGAATGAGAATACGTTTCCAACGAGAAGAAAATATTGAAGCAGAAAGACAAAGACGAAATATTTTGCCAAAGCAGGCAAGCTAAAAAGCATAAATTTTGAGGATCATAGGAGGAATACCATCAGTACCGTACTACTTCTTAGTGTAAAGCTAAGAGAGAGCAGAAATGGACTTCTTTAGAAGAAATTACAATTTTAGACATAAATGAACTGAGGGGGTAGTTGAAGGAGGAGGTATAGCTCCGATTCACCTAAAGTTGAATTAGAAATTCTGAGAAAAAAGTCCGTTTTTGAAGAAGGTAAAACGTCAATTGTACTAAAAGAATATACTAGGGGAGGGAAGAGGAAGAATCAAAGTTTGAGTTGACATTTATTGCAAACTGCCTGAAAGAGGGGAAGAGTAGCCAGAAAAAAATTATTTCATTTTCTATTGAGAAATGGTTTTGGTGTTACAAAAAATTAGAACAGATTTTGATCGATTTGGAAATGAAATAAAAATTGCACGATTTTATGAAGTTTAAAACAAGCGTAATTTCTGAAGACAGCATCCCTGCGGAAAATAGCTCGAGATTAAGCAGTTAAAAACGGTTGGTAAAGTTTGTAAGGTTTAGTAGAAAGGAAAGATTATAGAATGTAATCTCCATGCCACAGTGAATCACCTCGGTAACGCGCAATGCACAGGCATGGGGACCCTTCCCATTGAAGCGATAATCATTTCACAGGAAATCAAAGAAGTACGACAGAAAGTCAGACCAGCTTGCATACCGAAATGTCACATACGCGGGAGTCTTTCTTGCGGAAGACTTGAAAAGATAGAAGAGGATACAGAGATTAAAAAGAGATGGGAAGAACCCAGAGTAAGACAGAGTTTGACAGTATAAGAAGAAGGATTAGATGTTTGAAAAAAGGTCTAGAATGTTGAGTTTATATACAAGACGAACAGGGACACTAGTAGAGATCTGCATCCACTACTCAAGATATGTTTTGGATGGAGAATTGAAAAGGAAACTCACCGCCTGTATCATGAAAACTAGAAAAAAGATATCATTGGCTTCAGTGAACATTGAAATCACCTAATATGAAAATTTCTAAGAAAGAAGAAGCAGAGAGAGTCTTCTCTGTTTTTTAGTTTATATAGTCAAAGAATTTAGGACAGTGAATAAATTAGGAGATAAATAAATGGAAATTTGGACGTAGAATGGAAAGAGAGCTTTAGCTACAAGGTTTAAAATTCAGAAGACTCCAAACTAGAGACACGATAGTAAACAAAATCGTAGCACATATATGCATAACAACCTCCTTTGGCTGAAAATTGAAGATAGAGATAGTAAGAGGAAACAGAAAATTTTTGGCTATCAGAACCCTCAAGCACCTAGTTTCGGCAAGAATAAGAGGTTGTCTGAAAGAGGAAAGGTGATGTTCAACAAAATGGAAATTGTATTGAACACAAATGTTGCAGAAATTAATGAAGAAAATAGGCCATGCACTACAGCAGGTTGGATGCAAAGTCTTGGTGGCATCAACCATATAACTCATATCAATAGTTTTATTTAGCAATGTGAATACAAAATAATTAGGTATTACAGATAGCAGAAAATAAAAATTTTATGATCACTGAATATTTTCAATTGGTATCTGTATTGGTATCGATACTCGGTATTGGTAAATTTAAATTTATCGCTCTCGGGTGTTTTAAAATTATTGTATCGTTATAGGTTAAAATTTTGGTATCGCTCCCTCCCTAATATATATATATATATATATATATATATATATATATATATATATATATATATATATATATATATATATATATATATATATATATATATATATATATATATATATATATATATATATATATATTATATCTGACTGCCCATCGTTATAGGGGGGGGAAATTTTTCCGCATATATTTTTGGTCTCACCCCCCAATATTGTTACCATTCCACTAAAAATCTTGTGTAAAAAATTTGGTGTAAATATTTTAATGATAAGTCGGTCCCTCAGGGCACATGAAAATTGAAATCATGGAAATATTTGAAAATGTGTTTTATGTGTTACTTTATTTGCTAATTTCTCATATTACCGTTTATTATATTGAAAACTTCACTATATTACATTTCTTGCAGCTGATCAACACCTTTCAAATGGTATATTTATAACTATTGTATCACTTAAATTAACCGAATTATGATAAAGAAAGTATAATTTTGTATAAAAAATCTCGAATTTTTTCAATTTCCTTTGGCGCTAAAATTTTATTAAGTAATATTTAAATAAAGTTTTCTATGATAAATATAATCATGTTATGCCCTTTGATGTGAAACATGTAATATGGCGATGTGATGATTCTAACATGTATAATTTGATGTTTTTCCTATCGCAAGAAACACAACATCTCCAAGAAAACAGACTGCAAGCATATTTGGAGACACGTGATTTCTTTTCGGTCGACGGGAGACATATAAATTCGCGAGTCAGTGCCCAAGGTTTAGTTCATAACATCGTCTCTTACTGGGAAGTTGCTTTTAAGTAAGGTCAATTATTTTCGCATAATGTCTAATCGTCTATTGTTGAGAAAAGATACTTCAGTCTACCTAATAGGAAATTACTCTCCATAAATTGTTGGCAGCAAACTTCCGTCCATCAAACAAGTATTAAGTGTCTTATTTTTTAACCTCCGAGAAGTAAAACTTTCAGTACGAGAGAGTAGTAAATTAGTTATTGAAGAAGTGACCATATTTTGGAACAAAGCCCGCATCCCAACACGTGACGTTCAACATTGTATTAAAAAAGTTGAAGTTCTTTATCAAACATGGGCTGGTTTGCAAAAAAATTGGAAAAGACGAACTAAATCACAATTACGAAAAGAAGAAAACTTTGTGCACGAATTTGACAACTTATTTGACATAGCACACCAAAACGCCCTTCAATATATGATTATAACAGAAGATAAAGAATTTTTAATAAATCAAAGGAAAAAAGGGAGGGAAGGATACATGTACGGCATAGATACGGAATTAGCTGCAAGGGAAAAAAGAAAAGAAAAGCGGGAAAATTCATATGCCTTACTGAAAAAGAGAAGTCAGGAAGAAACGGAGCTTTTAGGTAAATAGTAATAGATTATTTGTATTTATTATTTTTATTATCTTATTATATTTCCATACTTTTTATCTTTCTTAAACCTCATTATATTTATTAAACAACTTCAACAGTATATATATATATATATATATATATATATATATATATATATATATATATATATATATTATATATATATATATATATATATATTATATATATATATATATATATATATAATATAGTGTGAACAATCTCTATTATTTTCCAGAGGCATCAGTTTCAGATTTCAGTTCTCTGCTTGAAAGTTTCGATGAGGATGATAATATGCATGAAGAAGAGGAAGAAAGATGTCAAGATGGAGGATCATCGGCTTCACCAGAACCAAAGAAAAGAGGATCGGTACATAGAAAAAATGTAATTACCGAAAAGTTAGTTGCCGCGTTAGATAAGTGTAAAGTCAGCGACAGGGATGCAGTTCACGTAATAACAGCCGTAGCGCAAGCTCTGGAGTTTGACATTCATACTCTATCTATAAGCCGAACCACAATACAACGCTGCAGGCAAAGTTTGCGCAGAGAAATTGCAGAAAAACTTAAGTCATATTTTAAGGACATAAGCTTTACAGCTCCTGTAGTTCATTGGGATAGTAAACTGTTAAGTGTTTTAAATGAAAGTTACATGGAAGACAGATTATCAATAATTATTACAGATGGAGATATAGAACAGATTATAGGAATCCCAGTCATACCGAATTCATCCGGTAGAGAGGAAGCCCATGCAGTTTTCGAAGTTCTATTTGATTGGGATATGGCAGATAAAGTTAAAGCATTATGTTGCGATTACAACAGCTTCCAATTTTGGTAGGATTAATGGTTGTTGCAATATATTGGAACAAATGTTAGAAAGAGACTTATTGTATTTACCATGTAGGCATCACATTTATGAACTTGTATTGAAAAGTGCATTTGATAAATTGATGCCACCCTCCGGTGGGCCTGACGTTCCCTTGTTTAAACGTTTCAAGCAATCGTGGAGTAAAATTGACAGCACGAAAATCAAATCCCCAATGGAAATAACTCGTGTTCAGAAAATCTTTAAAAGTGATATAACTGAAATTCTTTCCTTTGTCGACAATATTTTGAAAACTTATCTGCCTCGCCATGATTACAATGAGCTGTTGGAACTTACGCTGTTATTCCTTGGGAGAAGTTATAAAGTTCCAGTTCGAGCTCCTGGGGCAGTACATCATGCACGGTGGATGGCAAAAGCAATTTATTGTCTAAAGATCTTTTTATACAGAGATCAATTCCATCTAACAGTTTCAGAAGAGACAAGTATTTTACAATTATGTATTTTTATTGTAAAATTGTATTTCAAAGCATGGTACACAGCTCCTTTGCACATCTCGCGCCTTATCATGATCTTCTGTTTTTAAAAAAAATAATACTTTTCAAGGAAATTAATCGTGATATTGTGGATGCCGCATTACTTAAATTTAAAAATCATATGTGGTACTTATCTGCAGAAGCTTCTGCATTTGCGTTTTTTGATGACAACATTCCCGTAAATGTTAAAAGAAATATGGTTGATGCATTAAAAAGTGATTCATTATTTGGAGAGGCTAATAAAATAGAAATCGACGTAAGGAGTAATATCTTGAACCTGGAAATTTCTGATTTCGTTTCGAAACATTCAAAACGTTTTTTTGAAAGGTTCAATTTGCCTTCAAATTTCCTAGAACAAGATCCACAAACTTGGAGAATAAATGAACAGTATAAACTTTGTCTTAATATTGTTGAAAAAATAAAAGTGGTTAACGATGCAGCCGAAAGAGGAATTAAGTTAATTCAGGAGTATAATAGTAAATTAACAAAAGACGAAGAGCAGAAAAATTACATAATCCAAGTTGTGGCATCTTACCGTAAACGTTTCCCTGATGTAAGCAAAGCAACCATATCATCTTCATTTTGAACTATAATCAAGATCGATCTATTAACTATTTTTAGCCTTTAATTACAATGTATATTTTTTATTACTCATAAATTATGCAGTAAATTCAATAAAGAAAATGTTTATTTATATCATTGTTGTTCATTTCCAAATCTTGTTTTCAAAAGCTGATTTTTTAAATTTTTCAGTTTCTTCAGATATTTTATCTCCCATGAGGGTCGGCTTAATATTAAAACAATTTCATGAAACTTGGTATACATTACTTTTTAATGAAGCAGAACAGATTAGGGGGGTGAGACCAAAAAAAAAAAAAAAATCGAAATTAAAAAAAAAAAAATATATATATATATATATATATATATATATATATATATATATATATATATATATATATATATATATATATATATATATATATATATATATATATATATATATATATATATATATATATATATATATATATATATATATATATATATATATATATATATATATATATATATATATATATATATATATATATATATATATATATATATATATATATATATATATATATATATATATATATATATATATATATATATATATATATATATATATATATATATATATATATATATATATATATATATATATATATATATATATATATATATATATATATATATATATATATATATATATATATATATATATATATATATATATATATATATATATATATATATATATATATATATATATATATATATATATATATATATATATATATATATATATATATATATATATATATATCATTGGGTAGGCAAAGGACAGAGGCCTTCCAGGTTACTACCAGAGTTTGGGAACAATTCAGAAATCGGGTCAATTTAAAAGGACGAGATGTCCCGATATACGGCGTTTGAAGGTGTGAAAATCATAGGAAGTTAGAAAAATAGATGAAAGAAGTGTGTTCCAGACTCTACCAGTAGAGTACATGTAAGATCGAGCATATCGATTAAGTCTGTCACAGAAAAAGAGATGAGAGTGTGTAGATAGGCGTGTAGCACGAGCCCTTCTCAATGGATAAGGTATGCGACGGGAGAATTCAGAAGAACATTGTTCATTGCAATAACGATAGTATAGAAAGAGTGAAACAACAGTTCGATGGGCAGAAAGAGACTGAAGAGAATTAGTGAGAGCAGAATAGTTGATATGGGGAAAGCCCTAGACTACACCTTCTCAAGGAGAGCTGTGTGAGTGAACCACCCCAGATGTGTTGCGTATACTGCATACAGGGGCGAACAACACCTCTATACAGAGCAAGCAACTTTGGTGGAGTGAAGAAATTCTGAAGGCGCCTCAGAACACCTAACCTCTTAGAAGCTTGTTTAGAGAGGGAAATAATGTTATCTTTAAAAGAATGATCATGTGAAAAAGAAACACCAAGAATATTAGTAGAGATGAAGGCTTGAGTTATGTGTTTTTAAAGAATATCATAATTGTGCGGAAGATTGTGTCAAGTTGAAAGATGGAGAAATTAAGTTTTTGGGGCATTGAAAACGACCATGTTTTCTCTGCCCCAATTTGAAATGCTAGAAAGATCAGAGGTCAGATGCTCCAAGGATACCCCCCTTACTTCTATTAATTGCTGTTGGGAATTTAATTTCATATTGAAAGGAATAATGCAATGTGGAGTCATCTGCATGGAAGTGGATAGGAGATGAAGTAGAAGATGATTGAAGGTCGTTAATGAAAAACAGGAAAAGTGTTGGGGATAGGACAAAACCTTGAGGAGCACCACTATTAATAGATTTAAAGGATGAACGGTGGCTGTCTACAACATCTGCTATAGAACGACCTGAAAGGAAATCAGAGAGAAGGCCACAGAGTGAGGGATAGATACCGAAAAAAGGAAGTTTGGATATCAAAGCTTTGTGACAGACTCTATCGAAAGCTTTCGATATGTCCAACAAGACAGAAAAAGATTCACCGAAATGCCGAAGAGCAGAAGACAGAAAGGAAAGAAGATCACCAGTAGAGAGTTTCTTACGAAAGGCATACTAGTGATCAGATTTAGCATTAGGAGAATTGAGATATTTCCAAATCTTCCTGTTAAGGATAAATTCGAAAATTTTAGAAAGAACGGAGGTTAAAGAAATAGGACGATAGTTAGAGGGTTGATAGGAGGTCCCTCTTCTACAGCACAGGCTGAATATATATATATATATATATATATATATATATATATATATATATATATATATATATATATATATATATATATATATATATATATATATATATATATATATATATATATATATATATATATATATATATATATATATATATATATATATATATATATATATATATATATATATATATATACATAAACTCTGACTTTCAAAATTATTGCACCAGATTTAGTTTTCTTATTGTTATCTTAATTGTTTAAATTTGTTTTATGTACCTTTTAGCAAATAAATGTTTTTAATTCATTATAAATAATTTTGCAACCATTTTGAAACGTCTTCGTTTATAAGATTAGTATTGTTTTAACGTATAAAATTTCACCATACTAATTATCCTAATTTGCTTTAGTTTGAGATTTTTATTAAAAATTGATCTGTTCTTAGTTTATTTTATTGTTTTTATTCTCATTTTCTTTTTAAATTTTGCATAAGGTTAATTTAATTTAAAAGTAAGAGAGTTATAGTTAGTTCATAGTTATAATTAATTCTTTCTTTCTATATTTTTCTATATAATATAGCCTACTTGTTTTATTGACTTCAAATCTAGGTCATCACATGTATACAATCATATCAGAGTAATTATTAAGTAGTGGAAAATGGTTTTATAAATAGTACATTAAATAAAACAAAAATTATGTCAGAGAATGGCTCAGTGCAAATAAAATTACTTCAAATACTAGGGTATGAATGATTATTTTTAGAATAATATATTTAATTAAGGTGGATAAATATAATGTCATAGAAAACTGTCTAATATATAAATTCACTTCAAGTCACTGTAGATAAGATGTTTATTTTATAATATGATTGAACAATTTTATATCAGATTTGTATCAAACCAAAGTGGTTATATATTTATCACCTTATATTCATGAATAATTAGCATATAATATAGTGAATACTGTTTCATCAGTAACGGTCTGACGTCAGAAATAATAATCAGGTATTGAAAACATGAATCCATGCTTATAACGTCGCAAAGTGAATAAATATACACAATGAAATGTTTCATAAACAGGATATATCAGGTATTGGTATAAGTTGAATAAGTCATGGATCAAGGAAACGAAAAAGTTATTTGGAAGTGTGATAAAAATATACGCCATGAAAATTGATGCTGAAATTTTTTTCCATGATCTTTGTGCAATGAGTGTAAAAAATGCTCTGATTTCATGCTTTTGACGTAAATAATGCAACAGTATCACCATGTGCGGCCTAAGTAATGCCTTGTATTGTGCTTGGTAATTGTAGGAAACCTATAACGAAACTGATGAAGTGGCACGTGTACTCGTACTCTCTTTCAAAAAATATGGGTTTGAAGCATGAATGGAGAGGAAAATGATTAGAAATTACTGTGGAAAAGGTATAACTTATCCTGAAATGTTGAAGATGTCTTGTTTGTTCGCACTATATCATTCTGTTGACGGTATTTTATGAAAGAAATGCTAACCAAACTATGAAGAATTACAAATATAAAAATAATATTTTAAATAAATGAAAATATGACGTCAAATACATGAAATTCGGCCTCAGATGCTATGAGCACGTGATTATTATGATATGGAGTGTAAGTTTTATTTATTAAATTATATGAATAGAATATAGTGTCAGTCTGTGATGACTTATATATAAAATAAATATAATTTGGATATGAAAGAAATTTATTTTTAAAATAAAAAAATAACTTTTAAATGAAAACAATTTGTTAAGTCTATAAAGTTGAAGATATGGAGTTGTTTGTTTTCGAATAATGATGTCAATTAGTTAAAAAAAAAATAGTTCAACGATTTGAAATTCAGGTCATGATTTAAAAATAAAACGTTGTTTTGGGTTCAGAGACATTTATGATGACATGAATATCTGACTTGACGTGGCAATCATAGAAAATCAGACACTGAGAACACGTCTTTTAACTGAATTTCTTTAGCATAAATATACTTTACAATTTGTTTAGATAATTATAGCTTTATTATTTTTAATTATTGATCTTTTAATAGTTTTAATAATTTTAATACTAATTATTTTGTTTTTAATGTTAGTTTACGTTACTGTTTACTTGCGTGAGTGGGTGTATGCGTGCGTACGTGCGTGCATGTGTTCGCGACTGTGTGTGTCTGCGTTTTTTTTTTTTTTTTGAATGTCAAATCTTAGTGATCGTGGGGTTGGGCGTAGGTGGGGTTTTCCTATTACCTTAGCTAACGTCCGTGGACTTCAATCTAATTTAGCGTCTGTTGAACACCACCTCTCTTCCTCTCGTCCTAACTTTTTGCTTCTGTCTGAGACCCAGCTGGACAGGGATTCTTTCTCTAGCAATCTTAATGTCTCTGACTACAACTTTTTTCATAATTTCCGTCTAAATGGTGGAGTCAGTGCCTATATTAACATTAACACTCCTGTGACACGTCTCGTAAATCTAGAATCTCCTAATTTCGAAGTTTTATGGCTTAAAATCTGTCTTCCTACTACTATAATTATCTTGTGTTTCTGCTATTGCTCCCCTAATGGAACAGATTTTCCAGTTTTTTTACAATATCTTACTACTACTCACGAGACTTTCACTTCTTCTCATCCAAATGCTGAGGCCCTCTATTTAGGGATTTCAACGTACACCACACTGAATGGTTGGGTTCCTCTCACACTGATACAGGTGGGAGGGAGGCCAAATCATTCAGCATTCTTAGCGATCTAGAGCAGTTGATTAGGGAACCCACACACATTCCAGATCGTCCTAACCAATTCTTGAATACACTTGATTTATGCTTCACCTCTACTCCTTCTAGTTATAAATACACCATTTTCCCTCCTATTGGTAACTCTGACCATAATCTTATAGCTCTTAGTTATAATGCTTTCTCTCCAACAGCTCCACCATGCCCTAAACGTACTTTCTGGCACTTTAATCGGGCTAATTTGGGGGCAATGCGCCACTTCTTTGCTAACTATCATTGGAGTGAATCTTGCTTTGTCTCGGGGGACGCTTCTGTCTCTGCTGAAAAGGTAGGGGCCGTAATCCTTGACGGGATGGGCTGATTCATTCCATCTTCAACTAAATCTTTTTCTCCTCAAAATCCTTGGTTCGATGGCAATTGTTCTCTTGCCCTTCGGGAGAGAGACAATGCTTATCGTGAATGGAAAAACTCTCCTTCTCCTATCACTCTTGCTAATTTTCATTCAGCTCGGAATCGTTGCAGGGATGTTCTTCGACGGACTAAGCGTACTTTCATAAAAAGGAAGTGCGCTGACCTCCATGCCTTCATGGCTCTCCTACTGATAAAAATTTCTGGCCTCTTGTCAAAAATATCTCTAACAACTTCTGTATATCTGCCTTTCCTCCTCTTATTCGCTCCGATGGTTCTGTAACTAATACTCCTTCTGAAAAGGCTAATCTCTTCGGCCTCCTTTTTTCATCTAATTCCACCCTGCTCGATTCTGGCATCCCTCCTCCTACTCCTTCTCCTATCAGGTGTCCCATGCCTCCACCTGTAATTACTCATGATCGGGTGCATGGGATCCTGAAATCAATGAACGTCAGGAAGGCCAGTGGCCCGGATGGCATCTGTTCGTATCTTCTGACTAATTCTTAGATGTTCCGATATTCATTAGGCCTAAAACAAATTTGACGATGTAGATTTTCCTAAAATTTCTTGTTTATAACCTTTCATTCTCTTTTAATAATAATTATAATGATAACAATAATAATAATAATAATAATAATAATAATAATAATAATAATAATAATAATAATAATAATAATAATAATAATAATAAAATAATATATTATTATTATTATTATTATTATTATTATTATTATTATTATTATTATTATTATTATTATTATTATTTAAGTTTGAATAATCTTATAAGAAGCGTATCTATTTCCTCTTCTACTACTACTCATGCTACTGCTGTTATTTTAATAATGCTAATTATAATAATAAGTTAATAATAATAATAATAATAATAATAATAATAATAATAATAATAATAATAATAATAATAATAATAATAATAATAATAGAGAATACAGAAAAGTTCCTCTTTGATAAAAAAATTTTAATATGATAATAGACATAGATACGAACTTCCCCAGCTGATCATCTTTATTTTGAACCAACGCGGGGTGGGGTTCTCGGTCTTTTGGTGCGGAATGGTCAGCCACTTTTTTAAACAAGGATGAAGATGTACCTCCAAAGTATTTGAAATCCCATTTCTTGGGCATAAACAGAATTTTTTAATTTATTTTAAATGGGGGATAGCAGTCCCCCACCTTCGGTGGAAAACATGAAACGTCCCTGTCTGTGTGCCTCTGTACTGACTTAATCATCATTCAGAGAGTGGTTGGAAATGTGAAGTGGAGTTTCCTTTTAAATTTCTTAATTATTATTTTTTTTTTTACTTTTTAATTATTTTTATTCATTTTATTTATTTCCACTTATTTTCAGTTATTTTTAATTATTTTTATTAATTTTAATGATTTTTATTTTTATTTTTTTATTTTTTGCAAATTTTTAATTTTTTTAATTGTTGGTAAATTTTTATTTACTTTTAAATTTTTTAATAACTGTTAATTGATTTTTATTTTCTTTTATATAATATGTGTAGAATAAAGAATAGTAAGATTAAGAAAATGAAAGAGAGAGAGAGAGAGAGAGAGAGAGAGAGAGAGAGAGAGAGAGAGAGAGAGAGAGAGAGAGAGAGAGAGAGAGAGAGAGAGAGAGTAAAGACCATGTGTTCGTGTTCATGAGAATAAGCTGCATTCATGAATATCAGTATTGAAGTTTAAACAAACAAACTACTACACTACTACCTCTAATACTACTAGTACTGCTACTACAAAAATGGTAATAATATTAATTGAAAGTAGATGCTGAATACGGAAAACATTTCGGCTAAGAGGTTTGAGAAAGATAGAAAATGAGTATGTATTTGTGTATATGTATTCGTTTTATGAAGGAGAAAGATAAGTAGGATCTTAGATGCAGGAATAAAAATATTATTTTTGTTACTATAAACAAAATAATAATAATAATAATAATAATAATAATAATAATAATAATAATAATAATAATAATAATAATAATAATAATAATAATAATAATAATAATAATAATAATAATAATAATAATAATAATAATAATAATAATAATAATAATAATAATAATAATAAAACTGAAAAGTTTTGAAATTGCAAGAAAAGTTACAAGGTCAAACAATTTTATGTCAAACCGCACTTTTTTCTTATGTCTAATCACACAGGCGCTCTCAAGGTCAATTTACTTTAAGCCTAGCTTAAGCCTAAAAGTGACCTTAACGAAATTTAAACCTTGTCTTAGTAGAAACGGTCACACACCCTTACTAAAGACTTTGCTCAAAGAATGAAATAAGAATTATAAGGAAAAAGTAGGAGAATAAAGAAAATAATAATAATAATAATAATAATAATAATAATAATAATAATAATAATAATAATAATAATAAAAATAATAATAATAATAATAATAATAATAATAATAATAATAATAATAATAATAATAATAATAATAATAATAATAAAGGAGCGTGTAATAAGAAAACTGTAAAAACTATAAAAAAAAACTAAATATGTTAATAATAATAATAATTCAATTCAATTCGAACAGTTTATTCAGAAAAAAGTACAAAAAAAAAGTTTGAACTATTACATACAATAGGTCCTATACTGTTAAATACAATAATAATTACAATATAACAATAATAATAATAATAATAATAATAATAATAATAATAATAATTATAATAATAAAGTCCAGTTCTCTGAAAAGGGGCTGCTAGGGGAAAACTCTGCCGTTTCCTTTGAGCCCCAAAGTTTAATACATATAAATTTGATAATTACATGTTAGGATAGGTTACTTCTAGAGTAACGAAATTCTAGATATATTGATCATGCAAGCAACAGTAACAAAGTTGTTAAATATGAAGTTTGCTACAATAATTCTAGTAGTAATAATAATAATGATGATATTTATTTCAAGTATTGTAATAACAATAATAGTAATAATAATAGTAATAAAATAATAATAATAATAGTAATAATAATATTAACAATAATAATAATAATAATAATAATAATAATAATAATAATAATAATAATAATAATAATAATAATAATAATAATAATAATAATAATAATAATATAATAATAATAATAATAATAATAATAATAATAATAATAATAATAATAATAATAATAATAATAATAATAATAATAATAATAATAATAATAATAATAATAATAATAATAATAATAATAATAATAATAATAATAAAATAATAAATAAGAAAAATAAATAAAAAACTATAAAAAAATTAAATAAGTTAATAATAATAATAATAATAATAATAATAATAATAATAATAATAATAATAATAATAATAATAATAATAATAATAATAATAATAATAATAATAATAATTTATAATAATAATAATAAAATATCCCACGGTAGAAGGATTACTTTTAACCTGTTTCGCGTGCGGGTGCTAAGAGCTTAGGCTGATAAACCTCGCTTTTTAACAGATATAGGGATGCACTCTTAAATGTAGCTTGAAACCTCATCCCTTGAGGGTAGAAACATAGATTTTTAATAAGGATTGGGGCTCCAACCTTTGGTGGGCAACCCTTATAGAAGACACACTGGAAAAGAGGAAGCGTCAATGTCTGAGTGTTTCTACTGAGACTTAACTATGAGAGAGAGACTGGGGTGCTGGTGATGGGGAGGGGTAGTAGATTTTATGTTTTTCTGCTTTTTGTTTATTTATTTTCATTTATTTATTCATTTATTTTTAAGTATTTTTATGTATGTTTAATTGTTTCATTTTTTATTTATTTTTAATAATTTTTATAAATTTTAAAGTATTTTCAATTGTTTTTAATTCGTTTAATTTATTTTTAATTATTTTTAATTAATTCTAATTATTTTGAATTTTTACTTTTTCTTTAACCCGAACCTAGCGCACATCTCCGATGTGGGCGCAGACTTAAACCTTGAAGAGAGGAATATTAAATGCAGGTTGAAAAATTGATGAGAGTAGAGAGTTCCACAGAACAGGCTGGAATGGAGGCACTACAACGGACAAGACTTGGTGTTTGGAGCATCTTCACAAAATTAGTGTTAAAGCATTGCACGGTTTGTGCATCGAGGGCGACGCAATGGAGGTGGAATCCAAAGGCAAATTCCCTCGAGCACCTGCCATGTAGTACACATAGAAAATAGATAAAGCACCAATGATAGAGGGTCAAGAGTGTTTGAAAGTACACTTATCCATATATATATATATATATATATATATATATATATATATATATATATATATATATATATATATATATATATATATATATATATATATATATATATATATATATATATATATATATATATATATATATATATATATATATATATATATATATATATATATATATATATATATATATATATATATATATATATATATATATATATATATATATATATATATATATATATATATATATATATATATATATATATATATATATATATATATATATATATATATATATATATATATATATATATATATATATATATATATATATATATATATATATATATATATATATATATATATATATATATATATATATATATATATATATATATATATATATATATATATATATATATATATATATATATATATATATATATATATATATATATATATATATATATATATATATATATATATATATATATATATATATATATATATATATATATATATATATATATATATATATATATATATATATATATATATATATATATATATATATATATATATATATATATATATAGCTAAATTTCATGTAATCTTGCGAAGGGTAAACTGAATTATACACTTCAAATATTTTTAATAAAAAAAAAATATTACGAGAAACTTAAAAGAAATCTTAAAGTAGCCAGAATTAGCATCAGATCTATGGCGTTGATAGGACAACCATTTTTTCCTGGAAAGAAAAGAAGAAATATATATATATATATATATATATATATATATATATATATATATATATATATATATATATATATATATATATATATAATATATATATATATATATATATATATATATATAATGATGCGACAGGGTTGAATCATGCGAGGAGAGACAAAAGCAAGGACAACAGGACTAGAAACTCGGCCCTATAATTATTGCTGACTGCTTTCAATAACTCTAGGACCTGTATGGGAAACTATAGCTCCGAGAAGCATTATCTTCTGGAGAGCTCTTTGAGAAAGTTCTTAGAGGTTAAATGGAGAAGGTACTAATTCCACTGAAAGGATGAAAACCTTCCTGGGAGTTTGAATAAAACTCAAGGACTGCCACTGAAACCAACATGCAGAGAAATATTATCTTTTATAGGGCTCTAAAAGAGGGACACTTGAGAACAGATGGTGAAAATACAATGAATATTTGAAAGCTCGTAAAAAGATGTTGAAGTCTATATTATGCTTGATGTATATAGGATGGTATGAATAAGCATGGAATAATTGATTGCAATTTCTTGCTTTTCTGTATACTTTAAATTTTAGATTGGAATCTTGTTGTTTAATTTGCATATCCAGAAATAAAAGTGAATTATGTTTTTGAGTTTCATGTGCGAAATCTATTGTGGGAAATAGGTTACTAAGTTGAATAGAAATTTTGGGATAGGAAAATCTTTCATATATTCAGATCCCTCCTATCTTGAACAAGAAATAATTTTCATATTTCATATTTCTCTAAACTTGCGTATTCTCATCAGTTTATAAATAAAATGTTCAAAAAAGTTAAAACATATTACATTGAATCTAATCCATCTAAAACAATAGATATGACCTGCATATATGTTGTTTCCTATTAAGAATAGTTATTAATTAAAGATTTGATATTACTAAAAACGTTTCTGCAATATCAACTTAATTTTCACTTTTCCTGAAACATTAACTCATATTTTAATTCATAATAATTCATTAGATTTCAAAGAAATGAGAGGTTAAGGTGAGCGACGACATTTATTTTTGACCCTCAAATCCTTTCAAGTTTGAATTGAGAAATATAAAAGAGATGTTCGCTAGCACAATAGCAGCAATGTCATTTTCAAATATATAAATAATAGACTGGGACAATACAAAATTCATTTTTAATTCTTATTCAAAAATTATTAACCAATTAATTGAATTCTATTGGTACCGAGAAAAATTTTAATATATCCGGAGTTTTTTTTTTTTTATTTTGAGGTTTGAACAAAAAGTTTTATAAAGTCCTCCCTTACAAAATGGGAAACCGATCTACGTCTGGCAAAGCTTTGAAGTCTACTATATAAGT
>SEYY01009945.1:22500-35000 GCA_009176605.1 Armadillidium nasatum
TCACACGCACAATCCTCTGACAAACTTCATCTTTATAGGACAAAATCTTTTCGGCCATTTTCTTTTTTAATATTTCCGAGACATTCTCATCAAATAAAGCAAAACAAACGTGCTCTGGGTTAAGGAAACATAAATGATTTAAGAACTTCTGTAAAACTTTCTCCGAAACACCTCTGTCAATTTCTCCGTATTTTAATGTATCTTTGATATATTTAAAATCTGAGTTTGGAGCTGTAATAATAGCATTGGAAGCAGTAAGCCACATTTTAACACATAATATAATAATAAGTAAATTGAGGTCCCTTAACGAGTTGTATTCTGCTTCTGTTAATGGAAACTGCTCTCGAAACAAAAATATTTTAAGTGCATAAATGGCTTTTGCCATCCATCGGGCGTGACTGAATGCTCCAGGAGCCCCTAAATTTTACATTCTCCGGAGAGACTTTTCCCATGAAAATCAAACATAGGTTGAGAAATTCTAGATAATCATTTCTTGGGTGATGTTCTTGTAGCTGACTTTGCAGAAAGCTCCCTACTTCGTCTTGATATTTTAATAGGGTATGTTGAATTATCTGGTCCACAATTCCTACTTTGTACTGAGTCTGGTCTATATTAGACCAAGAGACCTGGAATCTCTTGAATATTTCTGGTTGAGGACCAGTGGTTAACCCCATTTTGCAATCGAAAAGTGCTTTTAGGATCACCTCCAAAATATGATGGCGACAGGCCAAATATAACAGGTCTTTTCCTAATGCTTTCTCCAGCAGAGTACAGGCTCCCTTACCATGACCCGTGTTTGACGGTGTAGTGTCGAAACACATTGCTATTACATTTTCCGCTAACCCCCAGTCTTTTAAACTTTCAGCTACAGCTTTTGACTGGGAATATCCTGTACTATTCTCTAAAGCTGGTACCCCTAAAAGCTGCTCCTCTTCTTCATTGCTCACAAGAATGCCCAAACCTCTCTACAGTTTCTTTCTTTCTTGAGGATGTTTGGTAACATCTTACCATCCCAGTGTACAACTGTTCCCTCCAATTCCTCATTTTGAAATTTATTTTTTATTTATCTGCTCTTTGTTTTCTGAATGAATTTCTACGTCTTCTAATAGTACTGCAGCTCAGAATTATCTCTTCAGTGTTAACATCTAATGTCTCAGCTGTTGCAAATAATATTTGCATGGCGTTCCTGTCCAAAATGATGCATCTCTTCAGTAACATGGATAGTTTTTCAGTGACAACTTGAGTTCCACTGCGTTGTCTTTTCCTTTTGGAGACAGAAGCACATGCCTCAGCATCAGCCTGGCATCCTGATTCTGGAAGATCTTCACTGTCCAAAACAGGAGAGTATAATGTGTCCATATTTCCTTCTTCTGATAGTTCTGAATCAGAGCTCGAATAAAGCTCTATTTGTTCTCCATCTGTTGGAAGAGAAGAGAGAAAAAAATTAGTATTAAATGAGATAATCATAATCATTTTTCGTTCATTCTGTGAAAGAGAGTTGAACTTCGTCACAGACAAAAGATGATTATTTGAGTAATAATAATAATGAAAAATTATTTAAAATTATAAAAAAAAATAATTACGTTTTCTTGGGTTTGCTGTAGTAGATTGCTCTTTTCTCTTGGCTTCCTCCAATCTGGCTTTCCTGTCAGCTTTCCATTTTTCAAGCCTTGGCAATTTTAAATCAACACCAGCCATGCAGCCTGGACGTCCTTTCTGTCGTTGTAATTCAAGAAATTGAATATCTTCTGTTTTAGTCATTTGTGATACAGCATCTGCAGCAGCAATGACAAATAGTTCTTCTAGCTTAGATTTAAATGCAAGTTCACGTTCTTCTTAAATTTTGGATTTCCGTGAAGAGCTCTTTTCTATATTTGACCATTCTTTATACAATTTTTCCACTTTATTGATGGAATGTTTAGGCATTTGAGTTGGTATTTTAGCTTTCGCTCAGAATAATGTGATCTCTCTTAAGGTTAGGTTCGCAGCTTCTCTGAAGTTTAAACCAACTTGACGCATAATTTAAAACATTAACATAAAAACTTGGCCATTTGATGGAAATTTACTTCCTGTTATTTGATGAGAAGGATATCCAACTAAATAAATTTTGGTTTGGTCACGAACATGAACACCGGTTGAAGTGGACTGGGACGCCATACCTATAAAAAAAAAAATTTATAATAATATAAATTAAAAATCTGTTGGAAATTAATAGACTGGGTAGCAATCTGAAAATACACTGCAAATTATTTTCATACACTTTCGGATTGAAATCTTGGTAATAATAAAAAAAGAAAAATAACAAAAAACAGATGCCTTTTTTAGCCTACCTGAACTGAAATAGACCTAACATTTCAGGTATATCTGCTGAACAATTATACCTAGAGCATAAAAAGGTGCAAACTTTAAAGCTAATATTATCAGCTTTAAAATGAGCCCTTATTTTCCTTCCTCCCTATTACGGTTGTCCAGCAAACGCTAAAAATGTAAAAATTTGGTAAAAAAAATGCAATTTTTCCAAACTTTAGGCAAAAAGCGGAACGGGTTAACCACCTTCGATCGAGCTAAAACTTTTAGGGGATCATTTTTTTTACTAATGGGCACACTTTTGGCCAATAGTCCGATAGAAATTTCAAAAATTTTTTTTTTTTACTATTTATTATTATATATATATATATATATATATATATATATATATATATATATATATATATATATATATATATATATATATATATATATATATATATATATATATATATATATATATATATATATATATATATATATATATATATATATATATATATATATATATATATATATATATATATATATATATATATATATATATATATATATATATATATATATATATATATATATATATATATATATATATATATATATATATATATATATATATATATATATATATATATATACTTTTTGACTTGCTCAAGTAACACCAGTTACGAAACTTTATTGGTCCTCCCTTTGTTTGGCTCATATGTATGCTTCATTGCTTGTAGAGATTTTGCCTTATTATATATATATATATATATATATATATATATATATATATATATATATATATATATATATATATATATATATATATATATAAGAATGATTGAAGAGAAAAGTAGAGAGAAAAAGAAGTATGTGTACATGTGTTTTATGGATCTGGAAAAAGTTTACTAAAGGGTAGACAGGAATAAGCTGTGGGAGGTCCTGTATGAGTATGATATTGAGGAGAAAGTACGGGAAGGTATTGGAGCTTTATATCGAAATAGCAGGGCATGTGTGAGAGTGAACAGAATGGAGACTGAGTTTTTGGATGTAAATAATGATCTGAGACAAGGTTGTGTAATGTCTCCGGGGTTATTTAATTTATTTATTAATAAAGTGGTTAGTAAAATGGATAGGGTAGGAAAAGGGGTGAGAATAAGGGATCATGATGGTATGTGGGATGAAGATGTGTTGATGTATGCGGATGATTTGGTACTTTTGGCGGAAACATGAAAATTTGAAAGTATTGGTGGATGAGTTTGTAAAGGGCTGTGATGATTTGGGTTTAAGAGTAAATGCGGGTAAAAGTAAAGTGCTGTGGATGAAAAATGGGGAGGGAGGAGAGAGAGGTGTGGTTGAAGAAGATGATTTACAAATTAAAGTAGGTAAGGAGAAATTGGAGATAGTCACTGTATTTAAGTATCTGGGGGTGATTTTTGGAGAGGCTGATGTAAGTACGAATGATGAAGTTGGTCATAGAATAAGAGATATTTAGGCGGTTTGAGGGATATTTGGGATAGAGGAAGGTTACCAAGGGAGATGAAGGTGAGAATGTTTGAGGGATGCTGTGTACCGGTGGTTATGTATGGGAGTGAAGTATGGAGGTTGAACGCTAGAAATATATATATATATATATATATATATATATATATATATATATATATATATGCTTATTATATATATATATATATATATATATATATATATATATATATATATATATATATATATATATATATATATATATATATATATATATATAATATTATTATATATATATATATATATATATATATATATATATATATATATATATATATATATATATATATATATATATATATATATATATATATATATATATATATATATATATATATATATATATATATATATATATATATATATATATATATATATATATATATATATATATATATATATATATATATATATATATATATATATATATATATATATATATATATATTAGGGGGCAATGTAATTTAAAAAAAAAAAAAAAAAAAAAAAAAAAAGAGGAAAAAAATTGAAGTTTTCGAAATGAAAGGTCTGAGCTATGAGATTAATAAACTGTCCCCTACTTTCAAACTCTCTTGACCCTCTGTCTCTGCGACGTGACGTTGGCGCGTTATCTCTTTTCTACAGGTACTACAATGGCAGGTGCTCGAGGGAATTTGCCTCTCGCATTCCTCCACCGTTGCGTCGTCCTCGTTGCACGAGGGGTGCCCTGCTTTCGAACCAATTTTGTGTGGACGTAGGAAATCCCAGGCTAGCCCGTTGTGGTACCTCTTTCTTTCCAGCCACCTCTATTCTGTGGAACTCTCTACCTTCATCTATTTTTCCTTCTGTATTTAACTTTCCACTCTTCAAGGCTTCCGTCTGCACCCACCTTAGGGCTTTGCGTTAGGTGTGTGTGTTTAAACGAGTTCTCTCTATGTGTGTGTGCCCCCTCCTTGAAAATGGCTCTGCCCGTGAGTGGTGGCGTTCTATAAATAAATAATATATATATTATATATATATATATATATATATATATATATATATATATATATATATATATATATATATATATATATATATATATATATATAAATGGACCGACCGGGGCACCGGCTCAGGCTAAAAATCAGAAAAAACAGGGGCTTGCCTGCTAAGTTTAAAATGGCAAATTAAACTTATTAATTGAACAGTCTAATTTCCAAAACAATTTTAATTTTCAATCGATTGTTCTGAAATTTGCAGTGTATATAGTTTTTTTCTGCAAAAAAAAAAATCCATCTCTAGCGTTTTTCTAAGTCTATGATGGTTCTTTTTTTTTTTTAAATTTTACCCTTTTTAAAAAAATGAATGGTGGAGCCAAACCAATTTTCGAAATGTCCTGAAATTTGAATAGTAATTTCAGAATTCTATGGGTCACAAAAGCTTCTAATAGACATTTGTTTTTTCTAGAGTTATTGAAAAAATGTTATAAGCCCACAACTGACTAACAATGAGAATTTTTTTTTTTTTTAAATCCACCTTTTCGGACAAAAAACTAAAAAAACAACTACAATAGCATTTCTTATTTTTGGTGCGTCTATAGAGGAGGAATGGGGCTACAAATTCCTATTCATATTTTATTCGATGAGAGCCGTTGGTTTCGAGATATAGCCTTCAAAAAAGGTTCATATTTAACCAAATTTCATAAATTTCCAAAGTTTTAGGCTCTGTATCTCGCTTCAAGCAAATAGCATTTAATAATACACTAAACAACATTATCCAAAAATAAAATAATTTGTAGGTAGTGTTTTTTTTTAAATAAGTTCTTTCTCCGGAAGGGTACAATTTTTGCAAAAAAAAAATTCAAGTACTTATAACTTTTTTTTCTAGACGCGATTTCAAAAATCTGTTCACACTAATGCAAAAAATCGAGGCTAAGATTATTCATTTAAATTTTCAGCTCACTTCGACCAGTGGTTTGACCTCGCAATTCATTTTTTTTCAACTTTGGGTCCAAATAACTTTCAACCAGTTATGGAATCAGAAAAATGCTCGAAATCAAAAAAAAAATAAATAAATAAATAAATAAAAAAATAATGCATTTACCCTGAAAATTTCAGTTCAATCAGTCAAATAATAATAAAAAAAAAATTTCACACCAAATATAAGAAAATTAGTTTTTTTCTTGTTTTTTCAATATTTTCTTTTCCTTTTCTGTTTCTTTTGACAGCTCCTTTTCTGCCAGTGAATGCTCATCTTTGTGTTTTGATTTTAGATGCCCCATAAAGATTTGGTTGAAAATTTTTTACTTGTGGTACCTGGAGGTCCTCTTCTAATTTCCTGACTGCAGATGTTACATTTAGTTATTTGGAGCCTATCCTGAAACATTTTTAAAGTATTCCCATCTGCTGAAACTGATCTTTTGTCCTATTGACTGAAAGTATAAACAAAATAATAATTTTGAAATAATGTAGCTAAATAATACAAGTTTGATACACGGCAATAAAATAACAATAATATGTATAAATACAGGCTATATTGATAATTTTATATTTTACATTTTTTCAAACTTTACCTTAGGGTCTTACCCACGTAAAACTGTTAAATCACTATTGCAAATCAGAAAAAAAAATCAAAATTTTTTCTGCTTTTTAAACTTTTATTATGCAAAATCTGTAATTTCTGAAAAATTTTTCGGTGAAAATGCATACAATCATTAATTTAAGTGAATGTTGGTTATTTTACTCCTTCCTTATAATTAAATAAACTTCAATTAAATTTATATCTAATTTCCTTAACCTAAAATTTCCCTATTTTTGACCTCTTTACAAATTTTAGGCAACCCCGGCGAGAGCCACCACCCCATCCTGGCCACAATGCCGGCCAAATTTGGGAGACTTCGGCCCCGATAAAATTCCAGCCCCGGTCGGTCCCTATATATATAATATATAATATATAATATATAATTATATATATATATATATATATATATATATATATATATATATATATATATATATATATATATATATATATATATATATATAATATATATATATATATATATATATATATATATATATATATAGTTTAAATAATCTTGCCCATTCTGTGCATTTAAAATATCTGAGCTGTCACAGTTTTCAAGTGATTCTCCTAGTATTATCTGACTACTATTTATCATTTGGTATACTTAAGGCGTTTTGAAAATTATAAGTTTCATTCAAAACATTCTATTACCACAATCTATTAAACTGAGCTCTGCAACCACTTGATCTACTGTTATATCTGTTGTTCTGTTAATTTATCTCAAAACCTTTACTAACCAGGGCATAACTATGTTCAGAAAAGTTAAAAAGTTCTCAGACTTAAGAATGCTAAAAGTTCCTTATAAATTACAGCTAGTGTTGCTAACGTTGAACACATCTGCCATTCATTTCTCTCTGAATGAAAAAATATCAAATCTCGCTTTATGTTGTCTCTATGTCCTTAATGGTGGGATATTAAATTTCGTTAAATATATCTATATTTTTATAGGAAAAAATCACATCATTTGCACTCTTATCGTATCACGTTTGATCAGCATAAGTTATCTGTTTGCTTCTTTCAGCTCTTAGGGTGGCCCAAACGTGAATAGCATTACTTTCTGACTCTTCTTTTTCCAAATCGTAAAGCTCAACTTTCTAAGCCCAACTTAAGGCGTCTTTCTACTGCAGCCTCTTGTTTTCACTTTAATTTTCCTTCGGACTTTAAACCTATTAGAAAATTTTTTCGGAAAATATTTCAGAAACTACATCAATAGGACAAATACATCACTATGTTCCGAAGATGTAGCCACTTCATCTTCATACATAATTATAATCTTAGAGCAAAGTCACTGTACTGTATATTACACTCTTTTTCACCTCAAAGCTCGAGAAATGCATTGAACATTTAAAATTTCGTTTTATTTCATATCTCTGCAAAAAATTATCAACTCAATCATAGTGTAGTCAGCTTTTCTTGTCTCTTTTTATTCTGAACTTAGTTATCATAAAGTCTCTATGTTGCAAATCCCAAGATTTTTTTTCTCCCGAACTGGATTTCCTCGCATATTGCTGATAGCCTAATTTAAATTCACTAAATGTCTGCACTGTTCCCACTTTATGTTTCAAAGGTTTTTGCACTTTTGCACTTACTATACTAAATGTCATTAGAACTTCAAACAATTCTCCTGCTAGAATATTATCCTCGCTACCGTTATTCTTGATTTCATTCCATTTTAACAAGTTCACAATTTTCTTCAAATTCAATCTTCGAGGAAGAATTTCAATGCATATTTTCTTGTGACAGTTCATTTTTACTTCTTTTACTTATTGCTGTTTCTTAGCTCAATACTACTCTCAATATTACATTTATTTTTACTTTCGTAAGCGTTATTGTATATTGGATATGACCTCTTCGTCTAAAATGGTGGGATTTTAAATTTCGATAATTCTATATTTATAAAAAAAAAAATCACATCATATGCACTCTTATAGTAAGTAAGAAACTCCGTACTGGTTATTCTGTTTATGAACCATAAACAAAGACAAAAAAAAAGTAAATAATCAGTAATCAATAAATTTGATAATTAACACATTCTTGATTTTATACATGCATGATTTTTTTTGATAGTGTCCATATGTTAATTACTTACCCCAAGATTATCCTTAATATAAAGAGGACGTACCCTTCTTCTACCATTCTCGATTAATTCAGACGATGGGAATAAAAGATTTTCATTGTTATTATAAAATTTTTTAATGACAAATTCAATCCCAAACTTGTCTGATACTTTAGGAGGAGAGAAAAGAGATTGACAAAGTTTAAGGGTTGCAAATCTTCCAGACGCTGTATCGACAACATATCCTATATATATATATATATATATATATATATATATATATATATATATATATATATATATATATATATATATATATATATATATATATATATATATATATATATATATATATATATATATATATATTCTGGGACGATTAACCGTCTTAGTCATCGGCAAAATTAGCCTATTTTTTCTCAATCGTCATTGTCAGTTTTCTGCCGATTATTTACATATATGGGCTTATGAATATATCTCTCCTCCACCTTCTTTCTGAGAGTGAAAAGCTGTTTAGTAGTGAAGACCAAATATACATTCCAAGGCGAATTCGAATTACCCTGAAAATGGAAGAATGATTGTTTCTGCATTGCAATTTTAGAACTCTAAATTTAAAGTACAAGAATTTTGCATGTCATTCCATGTTATCACGAACTAAAATTTTTTAAATCGATGTTCTGAAGATACTACAGGGATTCCCACTCTCTCTTGGCCCCAGATATGCGCTTATAGATACCGAAGTTCTGGTCATAAGTTAATAAAATTTGAATTTGAATATCCTAAATGAGTTCGTAAATCATATGAATGAGAGGGAACTCCGTACTGCCTATTTTAAGCATGATGACGTCACTCTCCACATATCCAATGTCAGCATGGATGAAGTGGAGTCCTTTGGATCCCGTTGGATTTCTTCCTATAGGGTATGCTGAAACAAAAAGTGAATAGAAACAAACCACGTACTCTCAAGCAATCGAAAAATAAAATTTGACAGAGAATTGACTCTGTGACTCCCAATATGTTGGCGGAAACCTTTAGTAACATGGAAAAGCGTGTTCAGGCATGCCTTGATGCTAATGGCGATCACTTCCGACACTTGTTTTAACGTCAGCATGATTCTCAAATACTAAAGTTTATTCGTGGCAAATTTTTTTAATTTATGATCACTACTTTGATATCTGTAGCTCATATCTGGGAACGAGAGCAAGTGGAAAAACCTGTATTATACTATATATTAAAATTACGTGTTTTTGCACCTTTAAATCAGGAGTAAAGAAAATTTCATTCTTCCTTATTATAAAACTGATTAATTAAGTTAATAAAATAATGAAATTTTTATAAAATACTTTTTCAATCGTCAAATAACTCTTAATCGTCCCATCATATATATATTTACAATTTTGAATAAGGAGTAAAGAAAATTTAATTCTTCCTTATTATAAAACTGTTTAAAGTATTAAAATAATGGAAATCACACTTAGTATGATGAAAGAAAACAACTGAGTTAAAGAGGAAATGATACACGAACATACTCTCACTATAACATGCACACACTCAGCACACATACACATACAAACATACACATACATTCACATTCTCATATATATATATATATATATATATATATATATATATATATATATATATATATATATATATATATATATATATATAACACTTCAACGAACACCACACTGAGTGGTTGGGTTCCTCTCATATTGATACAGGTGGGAGGGAGGCCATATCATTCAGGATGCTTAACGACCTTGAGCTGTTGTTTAGGGAACCCACACACATTCCAGATCATCCTAACCAATTCTTGAATACACTTGATTTATGCTTCACCACTATTCCTTCTTGATATAAATACACCATTTTCCCTCCTATTGGTAACGCTGATCATAATCTTATAGCTCTTAGTTGTAAAGTTTCTCTCCAACAGCTCCACCATGTCCTAAACGTACTTTCTGGAACTTTTATCAGGCTAATTGTGGGGCAATGGGACTCTTTTTTGCTAACTATCATTGCAGTGAATCTTGCTTTCCCTTGGGGGATCTTCTGTCTTTGCTGATAAGGTAAGGGCCGTAATGCTTGACGGGATGGGCAGATTCATTCCATCTTCAACTAAATTTCTTTCTCCTCAAAATCCTTCGTTCGATGGAAATTGTCATTCGGGAGAGGGACAATGCTTATCGTGAATGGAAAATCTCTCCTTCTCTTATCCCTCTTGCTAATTTTCACTCAGCTCGGAATCGTTGCAGGGATGTTCTTCGACGGACTAAGCGTTCTTTCATAAAAGGAAGTGCGCTGACCTCTATTTCTCCAACTGATAAAAATTTCTTGCCTCTTGCCAAAAATATCTCTAGCAACTTCTGTAAATCTACTTTTGATCCTCTTATTCGCTCTGATGGTTCTGGTTCAAATACTTCTTCTGAAAAGGCTAATAATTTCTTCGGCCTCCTTTTCTCATCTAATTCCACCTCGATTTTGGCATTCCTCCTCCTACTCCTTCTCCTTTCAGGTATCCCATGTCTCTACTTGTAATTACTCATGATCGGGTGCATGAGATCCTGTAATCTATGAACGTCAGGAAGGCCAGTGGCCCGGATGGTATTCCCCCTCCTATTCTGAGAGAGTGTGCTTCCGAGTAAGCGCCTGTCCTCGTTCAGCTCTACTCTCTATGCCTTAATACTAATACTTTTCCTCATTGCTGGAAGCTCTCATTTGTTTAGCCGATAGCGAAAATGGTAGCTGCTCTGACCCTTCTAACTATTGACCTATAGTTCTCACTTGTGTTCTGTATAAATTTTTCAAACTCTCCTAAACTTTCATTTCGTGGATCATTTGGAATCTCATTTTCTTCTCTCATATCACCAGTATGGCTTTCGACGCTCGAGGCCAACTGGTGACATACTTTCCTATCTCACTGATCTATGGTCTTCTGCCCTTAGGGACTACGGGGAGTCTTGTGGTGGTTTTTGACATATTCAAGGCTTTCGACAGGGTAGGGCATGTGTCGCTGCTTTCCAAGCTCCCTTCCTTTGGGTTTCCTCCTTCCCTTTGCTAACTCTTGTCAAGTTTTCACTCAGATCGTTCCATTTCGGTACTTGTAGATGGAGCGAAATCTTCCTCTTTTTCTGTCAACTGTTGTGTTCCTCAGGGTTCTGTTTTATCTCCAACCTTATTCTTACTTTTCATTAACGATCTTCTTAACTGCACTTCTAACTCTGTTTACTCTTTTGCTGATGACAACTCTATATTCTTCTACTAATTTCAAATCTGCTCCCTCTTTTGCTTCTCGTCTTCAACTTTCCGATTCTATTCTTGCTGATCTGGATGGGATTTCCCGGTGGGTTCAGAGCAATCATGTGAAATTCAACTCTTAAAAAACACATCTTCTTCACATCTCCCTCTCAAAAACACCTCCTAACTTTCCTATCCTCTTCGATGGCTCTCCCGTCTCACCTGTAAATAACATCAACATTTTTGGTCTATACATAAACAACAAACTGTCTTGGAAACCAAATATCACAATGGTTGCTAAAGTGGCCTCTAAGAAGCTGGGAGTTCTGTTCAGATTGCTATAATATTTAACTTCTGAGCAATTACTCCAAATATATAAGGGTCTTATTCGCCCTGGTATGGAGTACTGTTCTCACATTTTGAGGGCTCCGGCTCCTCCTCTCTTCTGGATAGAGTTGGGTCAAAAGCTAAAAGATTAATAAACTGTTCCCTACTTTCAAGCTCTCTTGACCCTCTACCTCTGCGTCGTGACGTTGGCGTGCTATCTCTGTTCTATAGTTACTACAATGGCAGGTGCTCGAGGGAATTGGCCTCTTGCATTTTTCCACCGTTGCGTCGTCCTCGATGCACATGGGGTGCCCTGCTTTCGCACCAATTTTGTATGGAAGTAGGAAACCCCAGGCTAGCCCGTTGTGGTGCCTCCTTCTTTCCAGCCACCTCTGTTCTGTGGGACTCTCTACCATCATCTATTTTTCCTCCTGTATTTAATCTTCCACTCTTCAAGGCTTCCGTCTGCTCCAACCTGAGGGCTGTGCATTTGGTG
>SEYY01009945.1:42500-72569 GCA_009176605.1 Armadillidium nasatum
CAGGAAGTATTTCATACATTGGACGTAGACGAAACTGCCGGATATAAGGATGCTTTAAAGGAATTGGATGCTAAATTTGCACCCAAAGTTAATATCAGGTATGAGCGTTTTGTTTTTCGCCAAACTAGTCAAGAGGTTAGTGAAACTAGAGATGCATATGTAACTAGACTAAAAAAATAGCCGCTAATTGTGATTTTAAATAACATATAGGATGCTATTATCAATCAAATAATAGCAAAATGCTACTCCTCTCGTTTACGTTCGAAACTACTGCAAGAAGTAGGTTTAACTTTAACCTCTTTACTTCCTATTGCTAGGGCGGTGGAAGTTGCTGAACAGCAATCAACCACAATGGAAGGTAAGGTTACTAATGTGATCGTAAATGTGGATTGTGCCGGCGATAGGTCTCAAGATAGTAGCGATGCTAAGGTGACTATTAATACGCATGGCCCTCAAATATATAAATGTCAGCGGTGTGGATATTACGATCATAAGTCAAAGGGTAGATCTAAATGTCCTGCGTATAATAAAGTATGTAGCAAGTGCCATAAGAAAGGTCATTTTTCGGCTGTCTGTAAGACTATTCCGAGAGTTTACGCTACAAATAGAGAAAATGAAATTGAACAGGAATCGAAAAATTATGATGATTTGGAAAACTTAGTTTTTCGTGTGTATTCAACGGTTAATAATACCACGAAACAAATATTTATTAGTGCTGGAATCAACGATGTGACTATTAAAAATGCAGGTAGATACGGCTGCAGATTTATCGTTAATCACTGAGCGGATTCCGGGGCAAATTCCAGATTTAGTTGTGAAGTCCTGTAGCAAGCATATTAAAGATTATAACGGTAACGCCGTGCCGATTGTAGGAATGAGTACAGTTGATGTTGAGTATGAAAATAAACGGTATAAAAAAATGATGGTGCTCATTACAAAGCTAAATAGGAATTCCTTAATAAGATTAGATTGGTTGGGACATATTCCTTTAGATTGGAAGAACATTTTCAGTTTGTCTAGTCAGACTAAATTAGATAAGATATTGGAAGAATATAAAGAAGTTTTCTCTGAGGAGAGAGAGGAACAGTCAAAAATGCAACTGCTTCGCTTATTTTAAAGCCTGACGCTGTTCCTAAATTCTTTGCTCCAAGGCAAATACCATATGCTTTAAAACCATTAGTGGAACAAGAAATACAGAGATTGGTTGCTGAAGGTACATGGGAAAAAGTAGCATACTCGGATTGGGGAACTCCATTAGTTCCTATAGTAAAAAAGGATGGAGTTAGTGTTCGACTATGTGGTGATTATAAAACTACGGTAAATCCCCAATTAAAGGTCGCTCAGCATCCGCTCCCAAAACCAGAGGACATGTTTGCTGCATTAGGAAATTGCAAGCTCTTTTGCAAACTAGATTTAAGAGCAGCTTTTCAGCAATTAATGTTAGATAAAGCAATCTCAAAATTTGTGTGTGGTAAATACTCATTTAGGGTTGTTTAAGCCTAAACGTTTACCGTATGGCATTGCTAGCAGTCCCGCTCTATGGCAACAAGTGATGGACCGTATTTTTCATGGACTGCAAGGTACGTTCGTATTTATTGATGATATATTGATTGCAGGACGTGATGAAAACGAATTACTAGCAAGATTAAAGGAAGTGTTAAAAAGAATAAAAGATTATGGAATTACCATTAAAAAGGAGAAATGCGAGTTCAAAGTTTCTGATATAGAGTATTTGGGTTTTAGAATAGACGAAAAAGGAATCCATAAAACTGATTCTAAAATTGAGGCTATAAAATATTTGAAAACTCCAAGGAATGTGAAAGAATTGCAAGCATATTTGGGTTTGGTTACTTTTTATGGGAAATTTATACCAAATTTAGCTATGAAAGCTCATGCATTGTACCAGCTGCTTAAAAATGGTGTAAAATGGGTTTGGAATGAGGTTTGTAATAAAGCATTCCAAAGTATTAATAAAGATTTGATGTCTCCCACTTTTTTAACACATTTCAGAGATGATTTGCCGCTAAAACTAATGTGTGACGCTTCTCCATTGGGTGTGGCAGCAATTCTTTTTCACGAGATGCCAGATGGAGTTGAAAGACCAATTGCTTACGCTTCAAGAACACTCTCTGATGCAGAAAAGAACTATTCACAAATTGACAAAGAGGCACTAGCATTGATATTCGGTGTAACTAAGTTTCATATGTATTTATACGGTAAGAAAACTTTTACACTTATAACTGATCATAAACCACTTTTAGCTATTTTGGGTCACAAAAAAGGTTTACCGAAATTAGTCGCATTGCGTCTACAACGATGGGCAGTCATACTAAGTGCTTACTCATATGAGCTAGAATATAGACCTTCCACAAAAATTACAAATGTCGATGCACTGTCAAGATTACCTACCAATAGTACGCTAAAAGTACCTGAAGAACAGTCAGTAATGATAATTACTGCTTCAGAAATTCCTTTAACTGCAAAAATAATAGCACGTGAAACACAAAAGGATCCTATATTGTCAAAGGTCTATCAGAATATTTTTGCTAATATACAATTTGATACTAGAAATACTGACTTAATTCCTTATGCTAATATTTGTAATGAATTGAATATAAACCAAGGTTGTGTTTTACGTAATGCACGAGTAATTATTCCTAAGTCTTTACAGCAGCAACTTTTAACAGAAATTCATGTGGATCATCCTGGCATGGTGAGAACAAAGGAGCTGTTACGTTCGTATGTATGGTGGCCTGGACTGGATGCGGATATAGAACAAAACGTACGTTCATGTACAGGTTGTCAACAACAACGGAACAATCCCCCTCCTGTGAGATTGCACCCTTGGGAGCACCCCAAATATCCATGGCAACGTATCCACATTGACTACGCTGGACCATTTATGAATAGGTATTATTTGGTGGTGATGGATTCATACAGTAAGTGGCCAGAGAATTATTCCTACTTATTCTATTACGTCTTCTACTACTAAAAATGCTTTAATTAAAATATTCGCAACACATGGTATACCTGAAGCTCTTGTGTCTGATAACGCTACGAGCTTTAAATCAGATGAATTTCAAGCATTTTTGAAGAGGCATGGTATATATCACATAGTTTCAGCCCCATACCATCCCTCCACTAATGGGGAAATTGAAAGATTTATTCAAACTTTTAAAAAAATATGAAAAGTAGAAAATTCCATCCGAATGAATTGATAGCTAATTTATATAATAATGGGTAGATATTTAAAAAATAAATTTAATCTGTTGCTTCCTAATTTATCCAACAGGATTATGATAAGACAAGGGAACCAAATTGCGAAAGAAAAGATCATTCCAGACGCTTTGAAAGAAAATGATCCCATATTACTTCGAAATTACTTGTCCCCCGATAAATGGAAGACTGGGACCATTGCTAAACCACTGGGTAACCTGCATTATGAAGTGAATGTGGACGGGAAAACCGTCAAACGACATGTGGACCAACTTCTTCCTGACAAAACTTCGGAACGAACTGATGACACTGCTGAAGTCATTCCTGGGCCCATAAGTGCCAATTCACCGATGAAGGACACGTCTCAGAGAACTTTATCTCCTCGTGCCACAAGAGGAGTACCTCCGGACCGATTTTAACTTATTATTCAAAATAATTGTTAGCTTAGAGGGAAGGGGTTGTTATATGTATGTTTAGTTGGTTGTAAAATCTATAAGCAACTTATAATCGCTAAGTGCTGCTATCTGGAAGATGTTTTTTTTCTGCTTGTATATATCCTAATTAAGAGTTCATATATGGTGACTAGTTTGACGATACCTCGACGACGAGAATGGGATATTGTATTTATACTTAAACTATATACTGGTGTACTTACTATTCCTATCTTAACAGGTACGTGTCGAGATCATACATAATATATATATATATATATATATATATATATATATATATATATATATATATATATATATATATATATATATATATATATATATATATATTGTGTTGTTCGCTCCTGTATGGAGTACACTTTGCACATCTGGGGTGGTTCCACACACACGGCTCTCCTAGAGAAGGTGGAGTCAAGGGCATTTCGTCTCATCAACACTCCTGTTCTTACTAACTCTCTTCAATCTCTTTCTGCCCGTCGAATTGTTGGGTCACTCTCTCTTAACTATCGCTATTACAACGGACACTGCTTTTCTGAACTCTCTCATCGCATGCCTCCTCCATTGAGAAGAGCTCGTGCAACACGCCTTTCTACACAATATCATCCTTTCTCTCTCCAACCCCAGACTTAACCGCTATTCTAAATCTTACATATACTCTACTGGTAAAGTCTGGAACACACTCCCTTCATCATCTGTTTTCCCAACTTCCTTTGACTAGCATACTTTCAAACGCCATGTATCTGGACACGTCGGCCTCCATCGACCATGATTATATATCCTTCCCAACTCCGATGGAATTTGGTAGGCCTCTGGCCTTTGCCCATCGGAGGATATATATATATATATATATATATATATATATATATATATATATATATATATATATATATATATATATATATATATATATATATATATATATATATATATATAAATGTGTTTTCTGCAACTTTAATAATGAATTTTCGATATTAATATATCTTATTTCTATCGATATTATTATCACTTATAAATAATTAATGATCAAGGTTAATTATTATTAAAGATTTCCTCTGTGTTGTCTTGCAAAGAATCGTATTCTTAAAAGTTATTTTTCTTCCTTTCTTAACGCTTGCATTTTCAATTAATAATTATTAAAATCGTTGCAAAAAATGCTGACTGTGAAATTAATACATGTAAAGTAAATTTTTATTTTTTTCGGCAACGTTTTGTGTCAAATTATGGTTAGCATCTGTAATAAAAATTACAGCTTTGCAGATAAGCCTTTCGATTACGAAAATACATTGTATATAATGTACTTTTTTATGTTACTAATTAAATTGTTATCTAGGTGCGACATTTATAGTATTAAGAAACTTAAATGGTTAAACTTGTATTGTTTTATTTGGGATTTTTTAGTGTTTCAAAAAGGATTAATAGAAAAGGGATAGTTGTGTAGGCTCTTGTTATTGTTCGTAAAGAAAAAGCATAAACAGATATAACGAGGTTATGCTCAACGTTAGGTTAGGTTTTATGTCAGGATTAGTTAGGCTAGGGTATGTCTTGTTCGGTAAGGTTAGCTTACTTTACACTACATTATATGATAAATTATGTTTCAGTTATTATATCTTAGATCAAATTGAAAATACAGGCATATCGGGCAGGATGTTGTCATATAGGTTTAAACCGGAAGAAAGATTTTGCTTTTTCTTCGGACAACTGCAAAATATTATACTTAAAATATTAGTATATATATATATATATATATATATATATATATATATATATATATATATATATATAATATATATATATATATATATATATATATATATATATATATGTATATATAATTTGACTGGTAGTGAGTTTTAGTAGACAGAGGCTTTCTATTACCTTTGCTAAAGTCCGTGACCTCAGAACTAATCTCGCATCTGTTGAACATCAGCTCACTAACTCTTGTCCTAACTTTTTGCTTCTGTCTGAGACTCAGCTGGAGAGGGATTCTTTCTCTAGCCTTTTAATGTCTCTAACGACAACTTTTTTTAACAATATACTACTAAATGATGGAGTATGTGCCTATATTAGCATTAACACTGCTGTTACACTTTTCGTAAATCTTGAATCTGCAAATTTCGACGTTTTATGGCATAAAATGTTTCTTCCTACTACTACAATTATCTTGTATTTCTGTTATTGCTTCCTTAATGAAAAAGATTTTCCATTTTTTTTCAAAATCTTACTACTACTCACGAGACTGTTACTTCTCATCCAAATGTTAAAGTCCTCTATTTAGGTGATTTCAAAGAACACCACACCGAACAATTGGGTTCCTCTCATACTGATACAGGTGGGAAGGAGGCCAAATCATTCAGCATTCTTAACGATCTGAAACAGTTGATTAGGGAACTCATAAAAATTAAAGATCGTCCTAACCAATTCTTGAATACTCTTTATTTATGCTTCACCACTACTCTTCTTGATATAGATACAACATTTTCCCTCCTATCAGTAACTTTGACCATAATCTTATAGCTTTTAATTATAATGCTTTCTCTCCATCAGCTCTACCATGCCATAAGGGCACTTTCTGATATTTTAATCGGTCTAATTGGGGGTAATGTGTCGTTTTTTGCTAACTATCATTGGAGAGAATCTTTCTTTGTCTTAGGGGATGCTTCGATCTTTTCTGAAAAGATAGGACCTGTTATCATTGATGAGATTTGCAGGTTCATCCCATCTTCAACTAAATCTTTTTCTCCTCAAAATCTATGGTTTGATGGCAATTGTTCCCTTGTCCTTCGTGAAAGAGACAATGATTATCGTGAATGGAAAAACTCTTCTTCTCCTATCACTCTTGCTAATTTTCATACAGCTCGGAATCGTTGCAAGGATGTTCTCCGACGGACTCAGCGTACTTTCACTAAAAGGAAGTGCGTTTACCACTATGGTTCTCCCACTGATAAAAATTTCTGGCCTCTTGCCAAAAAATATCTCTTATATCTTCTGTAAATCTTCCTTTCCTCCTCTTATTTGCTCTGATGATTCTGTTGCTAATACTCCCTCTGAAAAGGATAATCTCCTCGGCTTCCTTTTTTCGCATAATTCCACCCTGCACGATTCTGGCATCCTTCCTCCTGCTACTTCTCTTTACAGGCTTGTCACGTCTCTATCTGTGATTACTAATGATTGGGTGCATGGAATCCTGAAATATATGAACTTCAGGAAGGCCAGTGGCCCGGATGGCCTTCCCCCTCGCGTTCTGAGGGAGTGTTCTTCCGAGTTGGCGCCTGTCCTCGTTCAATTCTACTTCTATGCCTTAATACTAATACTTTTCCTTATTGCTGGAAGCTCGCATATGTTCAGCCGATCCCGAAAAAAGGTAGCCGCTCTGACCCTTCTAACTATCGACCTATAGCTCTCACTTGCGTTCTGTGCAAAATTTTTGAAACTCTCCTCAACTCCCATTTCCTGGACCATTTGGAGTCTCATTCTCTTCCCTTAGATCATCAGTATGGCTTTCGATGCTCGAGGTCAACTGCTGACATACTTTCCTATCTCACTGATTTATGGCCTTCTGCTCTTAGAGAATACGGGGAGTCTTGTGTGGTGGCTTTTGACATATCCAAGGCTTTTGACAGGGTATAGCATGCGTCGCTGCTCTCCAAGTTCTCGTCCTTTGGGTTTCTCCTTCCCTTTGCTAACTATTGTCTAGTATTCTCTCAGATCGTTCCATTTCGGCACTTCTAGATGAAGCGACCTCTTCTTCTTTTTCCTGTCAATTGTTTTGTTCCTCAGGGTTCCGTTTTATCTCCAACTTTATTCTTACTTTTCATTAACGATCTTCTCAACTGCACTTCTAACTCTGTACACTCTTATGCTGATGACTCAACTCTACATTCTTCTACTCATTTCAAATCTTCTCCCTCTTTTGCTTCTAGAGTTGCTTCTCGTCTTCAACTTTCCGATTCTATGTTGACCTGGATGGGATTTCCCGGTGGTGTCAAAGCAACCTTGTGAAATTCAACTCTTTAAAATCTCAATTTCTTCACATCTCCCTCTCGAAAACACCTCCCAACTTTCCTATTTCGTCAATTGCTCTCCCGTCTCACATGTAAATAAATTAACATTCTTGGTCTTAACATAAACAATAAATTGTATTGGAAACCACATATCACAACAGTTGCTAAAGCGGCTTCTAATAAGCTGGGAATACTGTTCAGGTTTCTAGAATTTTTTTTTTTTGCCACAATTATATAAAATTTTTAAGTGATGATGGTTAAAGGCCAGAGGCCTACCAAAGTTCCACCAGAGTTAGTGAGAAAGACGGAAGCCTGGTCATATTAAAGGCCGACGTGACCCGATACACGACGTTTGAAAGTGTGTAAGTCATAGGAAGTTGGAAAGTAGAAGAAGGGAGTGTGTTCCAGACTTTTCCAGTAGTGTACATGTAAGACAGAGCACATCGGTTAAGTCTGGGGTCAGCGAGTTGGACAGAGGAAGGATAAGACTGTGTAGAAGTAGAGTCGCACGAGCCCTTCTCAGTGGAGGAGGCATGTGACGAGAGGGTTCAGAAGAGCAGTGTCCATTGTAATAGTGATAGTATAGAGAGAGTGACGCAACAATTCGACGGGCAGAAAGAGATTGGAGAGAATCAGTGAGAGCAGGAGAGTTGATAAGACGAAAAGCCGTAGACTCCACCTTTTCCAGGAGAGCTGTGTGAGTGGAATCACCCCAAATGTGTGACGCATACTCCATACAATGGCGAAAACACACCTATACCGAGCAAGCAACTGGGGTGGAGTGAAGAAATACTGAAGGCGTCTCAGAACACCCAACCTCTTAGAAGCTTGTTTAGAAAGAGAGGTAATGTGATCTTTCCAAGAAAGATCACGATAAAAGGAAACACCAAGAATATTAAGAAAAGATAAAGGTCTGAGTTGAGTGTTTTCGAAGAAGATATCATAGTTGTGTGGAAGATTGTGTCGAGTAGAGAGATGGAGGAATTGAGTTTTGGTGGCATTGAAAACAACCCCCTTCTTCGGCACAGGCTGAATAAGCGCACGTTTCCAGTAAGAAGGGAAGGTTGAAGTAGAAAGACATAGACGAAAAAGTTTACCAAGGCAGGGTGCAAGCTCGGAAGCACAAGTTTTGAGAACCACAGGAGGGGTACCGTCATGACCGTAAGCAATCTTAGTGTTAAGCTCAGAGAGAGCAGAAATGATGTCCTTTGAAGAAATCGTCTAAGGTTGAATTAGAAGAAAAGTTTGAGCGAAGAGTTCAGCTTTAGAAGAAGGTAAAACGGCAGTTGTACCGTCATAAGATGCTAGAGGAGGGAAAGAGGAAAAAGCAAAGTTAAAGTTGAAATTTTTTTTGCAAGATGCCAGAAAGGGCGTGAGGAAGTAGGACCAGAAAGATTGTTGCATTTTCTACGGAGAAAGGAATTTTTAGTTTTACGAAGGATAGATTTTGTACGATTCCGGGATGAAATATAAGTTGCATGAGTTTCAGGAGTTTGAGGACGACGGTAATCCCTGAAGGCAGCATCCCTGTGGCGGATAGAACGAGAACAAGCAGAGTTAAACCAAGGTTTGCTAGGTTTAGTAGAAAGGAAAGAATATGTAATGTACGCCTCCATGCCATAGTGAATCACCTTGGTTATGCGCCCTGCACAGTCAGAGGGACCCCTCCCACAGAAACAGCAATCATTCCATGGAAAATCAGAGAAGTACAACCGCAAGTCAGACCAGTTAGTGGCACCTGTAAATTTGTAGGAACGTGAGAAGGGAGTTGAGGGAAGGAGAAGTGGGAGCATAGACACTCCCATGTGGGACGAGGGTACACTAGAGACTCTCTGAGAAGGTGAAACGCGAAAAGGAACGAATTAAAGGGCAAAGGAGTGAAACGGGATGGTCTAGCCCACCCTATCACTCCGCGGTTAAGCCCAATGGGGGGTACTTTCTTCACTTCGGACGGAGTTACGTCCTCCCCTATATATATATATATATATATATATATATATATATATATATATATATATATATATATATATATATATATATATATATATATATATATATATATATATATATATATATATATATATATATATATATATATATATATATATATATATATATATATATATATATATATATATATATATATATATATATATATATATATATATATATATATATATATATATATATATATATATATATATATATATATATATATATATATATATATATATATATATATATATATATATATATATATATATATATATATATATATATATATATATATATATATATATATATATATATATATATATATATATATATATATATATATATATATATATATATATATATATATATATATATATATATATATATATATATATATATATATATATATTACTTTTAGGTTAAACCTGAACATAAAGAAGAACACAGAGCATAATGACAACCTGTTTACTCATGTTTCATCTTATCTTTCTTGCTACCTGTTTACTCATGTTTCAACTTGTCTTTCTTGCTAATCTTTTTTTTTTTTTTTTTTAACACTCACGGGCAGAGCTCTTTTCAAGGAGGGGGCACACACAAAATGAAGAAAAACTCACTCAAACACACACCTGAAGAATATCCCTCAGGTGGACACAGACTGAAAACTTGAAGAGTGGAGGATTAAAAATAGGAGGAAAAATTGATGATGGTAGAGAGTTCCACAGAACAGAGGTGCTGGAAAGTAGGAGGCACCACAACGAGCTAGCATGTGGTTTTCTACATCCACACAAAATTCGTGTGAAAGCAGGGCACCCCTAGTGCAACGAGGACGATATAATGGTGGAGGAATGAGAGAGGCCAATTCCCTCGAGCACCTGCCATTGTAGTACCTTTAGAAAAGGAATAGTGCGTTTACGTCACGTCTCAGAGATGGGGTGTCAAGAAAGTTAGAAACTAGGGGACAGTTAATTAATCTTTTAGCTTTAGACTTAACCCTATCTAGAAGAGAGGAGAAGTCCAGAGCCCTCCCAAATATGAGAACAGTACTCCATACAAGGGAGGATAAGACCCTTATATATTTGGAGTAACTGCTCAGAAGAAAAAAATTCCCCCAACCTGAACAAAATTCCCAGCTTCTTAGAGGCCGCTTTAGCAACCATTGTGATATGTCGTTTCCAAGAAAATTTATTATTTATGTTAAGACCAAGAACGTTAATGTTATTTACAGGTGAGACGGGAGAGCCATCGAAGAGAATAAGAAAGTTGGGAGGTGTTTTTGAGAGGGAGATGTGAGGAATATGAGTTTTTAAAGAGTTGAATTCAAACAAGGTTGCTATGACCCCACCGGGAAATCCCATGCAGATCGATAAGAATAGAATCGGAAAATTGAAGACGAGAGGCAACTCTAGAAGCAAAAAAAAAGGGAGCAGATTTGAAATGAGAATATAGAGTTTAGTCATCAGCATAAGAGTGAACAGGGTTAGAAGTGCAGTTGAAAAGATCATTAATGAAAAGTAAGAATAACGTTGGAGATAAAACAAAATCCTGAAGAACAACACAATTGAAAGAAAAAGCGGAAGAGTTCGCTCCATCAACAAGTACAGAAATGGAACGATCTGAGAGAAAACTTGACAAGGGAATGAGGAAACAAAGTTGAAGGGAGCCTGGAGAGCAGCGACGCATGCCATGCCCGGTCGAAAGCCTTGGATATGTCAAGAGCCACCATACAAGACTCCCCGTAGTCCATAAGGGCAGAAGACCATAGATCAGTAAGATAGGAAAGTATGTCACCAGTTGACCTCAAGCATCGAAAGCCATACCGGTGATCAGATAGAAGAGAATGAGATTCCAAATGATCCAGAAAATGAGAGTTGAGGAGAGTTTCAAAATTTTTAGATAGAACACAAGTGAGATCTATAGGTTGATAGTTAGATTTGTCAGAGCGGCTACCTTTTTTAGGGACCGGCTGAATAAATGCGCGCTTCCAGCAATGAGGGAAAGTATTAGTATTAAGGCATAGAGAGTAGAGCTGAACGAGTACAGGCGCTAACTCGGAAGCACGCTAACTCAGAACACGAGCTGGATTGCCATCCGGCCCACTGGCCTTCCTGACGTTCATAGCTTTCAGGATCCCATGCACCCGATCATGAGTAATTACAGGTAGAGACATGGGATACCTGAGAGGATAAAGAGTAGGAGGAGGGATGCCAGAATCGAGCAGGGTGGAATTAGATGAGAAAAGGAGGCCGAGACTTTTCAGAGGTAGTATTTGCAACAAAACCATCAGAGCAAATAAGAGGATCAAAGGCAAATTTACAGAAGTTATTAGGTATATTTTTCACAAGAGACCATAAATTTTTATCAGTAGAAGAGCTATGGAGGTCAGGGCACTTTCCTTTTGTGAGAGCACGTTTAGTCCTTCGAAGAACATCCTTTCAACGATTCCGAACTGAATGAAAATTAGTAAGAGTGGCAGGAGAAGGAGAGTTTTTCCATTCACGATAAGCAATGTCTCTCTCCAGAATAACAAGAGAACTGTTGCCATCGAACCATTCTGGTCAGCTGTTCAGTACCGATTTGTTTATTGATGTGAGAAGACGTGAGAAAAGTGCGGAAGTGATTTTTTCATCTCAATCGAATTCAGCTAACACTGTGTTTCCATTATGATATCTAATCGTCGTTGTCGCACTAGCCCTAACAGTTATTGTTACATCTGCGGTAATTATGTAGTAAAAAAACAAAAAAGGAACATTACTACATTCATTAAGACGGTTTATTTTGCATATTTAGGGGTGAAACTGGGTGATCAGGATAAGGCATTGGCTCCACACACAGTCTGCTGCATTTGCATAGAAGAACTTCGACAGTGGTCTCAAGGTAAAAAGAAATCTTTTCGTTTTGGAGTGCCAATGGTCTGGAGGGAGCCTCGAAATCATATTGATGATTGTTATTTTTGCTTGACCAATGCTGAAGGTTATAACTTGAAAAACAAAAAAAGCAATTTCATATCCAAATCTTCCATCCGCAATGCGTCCTGTTGATCATGGTCCTGAAGTCCCTGTACCAACTCCACCAAGTTCGCTAGATGATATTTCGGCATTTTATGATACTGACAGTGAAGGGAGCAGCTCTGATGAAGAGTTTAGTGGCTATAGCAACGAACCTCAATTGTTCATACAACCAGAATTAAATGATCTTGTCAGGGATTTTGATCTACCGAAGGAATCAGCCAAATTGTTAGGCTCAAGGTTGAAGGAAAAAAATTTATTAGCACAAGGTACATTATTTTCATGGTATAGAAAAAGAGAAAGATTTTCTTCAATGCTTTTCTCAAGAAGATGAACTAGTATTCTGCAATGATATCATATCATTGGGATGTTAAGTTGTTTAATGTAAATTATGATGTAAAGGAGTGGAGGTTGTTTATTGATTCGTCAAAAAAAAGTATAAAGGCAGTCCTCTTTCAAAATGGCAATAAGTTTGTTTCAGTACCAGTTGATCATTCAGTTTATTTGAAAGAACGCTACAAGAATTTGAGTATAATTTTGTCGAAGTTAAAATACGAAGAAAATGAGTGATTATATGTGGAGATTTGAAAGTGCTTTCCCTGCTTCTAGGACAGCAAGGATGGTACTCCAAATACCCCTATATTTGTGTGAGTGGGACAGTCGAAACAGAGCCCAGCATTGGATACAAAGGGAGTGGAAGAGGAGATATGGGTTTGAAATTGGAATAAAGAACGTCATGAAGGAAAACCTTGTGGACCCAAAGAACGTACTGCTGCCTCCACTTCACATCAAACTTGATGTAATGAAGTAGTTTGTGAAAGCTCTCTCTAAGGAAGGGGAATGTTTCAAATACCTAAGGGAAAAAAATTTTTTTTAAATCTTCCTAACGCAACAAACCTTCGCGAGCATTCAAATTTAGTTTATCTCCTAAAAAAATTAATGGATTGAAAATTGCATTTGAATCAAGAATTCGCATTAGAGGCAATGTATTTTTTGTTCAAACTTCAACAGTAAAACTCAGGTGTCGACTTCTATTGGTATTATAAAATATTTTGTTAATCAATTTTTTTTTTAAATTGAAGTTTGTATTTTGGAATGTTTAGTGTTTAGAAGATAGGAGCAAATGGCAAAATAGGTGGAAGACGATGGGTAATTGTTTGGAAAAAGAATATAAGAAGTGAAAATATGTCAAGTTAGGTTAGGTTAGGTCTGATTAAGTAGGTTGGATTAGATCTGGTTAGGTTAGGTTAGGCTACTTTATATTACATTATATATATTAAATTATATTACAGCTATTTTAATTACTTTGGTCAAATTGAAGATTCCATAACTGGGAAGATCACACGATCATTTCGATAACTATTTTCCTGAAGTAATTTTAAAACATTTCCCGATTGTAATCTTTTGATATATCGAAAGGCTACAAATCTACTTTACCTTATATATATATATATATATATATATATATATATATATATATATATATATATATATATATATATATATATATATATATATATATATATATATATATATATATATATATATATAGATATATATATATATAGATATATATATATATATATATATATATATATATATATATATATATATATATATATATATATATATATATATATATATATATATATATATATATATATATATATATATATATATATATATATATATATATATATATATATATATATATATATATATATATATATATATATATATATATATATATATATATATATATATATATATATATATATATATATATATATATATATATATATATATATATATATATATATATATATATATATATATATATATATATATATATATATATATATATATATATATATATATATATATATATATATATATATATATATATAGTATATATATATATATATATATATATATATATATATATATATATATATATATATATATATATATATATATATATATATATATATATATATATATATATATACATATATAAAGATTGTAAAATAATAAAAGAACATACCTGTCCATTATTTGCGAAACCCATGCCCAAAAATAAACAGTCTTTTGGATATGTAAATCTTGCCTGCAGCTTGTAATCAGGATCCAAACAATCTTGTACTCCAATGTGTGGTAAAATGTAGCATTCAGATATATAAATACTTAATACATTTTGGGTTTGAAATGGTACAATATCGATCTGAAAATTTAAAGGAAGAAAAAGTAATATTTATATAAAGTAAAGAAAATAGCGGAACTTCAGTTAACAATATTTGTTTTTTGTTTTTTGTTTTTTGTTTTTAATAAAGAAAGCATCATATATTTTGAGGAGTCTGTGCTTCATAAAAGGAATATAGAATTTTAAATAGTTTGAATATATTATATTCAGTTATATTACATTATAATTATTTTTCTACTCCAGTACCGTTTGAAAAGTATAACTAAAATTTTTTTATTTAGAACACAGTTCTCTTTGAAGTAGGTTTTCCAATATATTGGCTCTAAAATTAGCAAAAAAAAAAAAATTTTTTTTTTAAAAATTAAAAATTAATTAAAAAGCTGTCAGGGGTACAAGAAAAATTACTGAAATCTTGATTGCTTCTTCCGTAGATCTACATTTTCTAGTTTTTATTTATTGAAAATCGCAAAGGTATAAAAGGATTACACCCGAATTGACCTTTATAAAATTTATGTACAATTTTCCTTAGACAATCACAACCTTTCATTCAAATTGGTAATTTTAGCTCTCTTTCTCTCAAAAGCTGAATCATTATTTATCAGGAAACTTAAATCAAACATTATTATAAATAAATAAGATAGATTAAAAGAATATTAAAATGACTTTTAATAATTTTCATGCTTTGCGGAATCACCTCTGCATCTCTGGTAGTTCTTACGTTTGCAAATTAGTCTTAAATAAAGAATTTTTTATTCATTCCCTTTAAATTTTAAGCTTCACATTTACGTAAAATTTTTAAAAAAATTTATATTGCATAGTTTTTTATTTTCCTTTTATTTTAATAGTAATTAAACGTGATGGTTTCAAAATTGTACATGATAAATATTGGAATTCTGCTAAAGGGGAATTCAACTTCTCATTTTGTTTTCTAAAATAAACCTAAATAAATTTTAATCTGAAAATAAAAAATTACTCAATACAATAAAAAAAATGATAAAAAATATGTTGCAATTCAAAGTGGTTCTGTTTTTTTTAAACACTATTACAGCCAGACTTTACTTTGATATCCATAAATATTAAAAAACTACTAAACGTACGTTATAAAGGATAACATTTTTGAAATCCTTGACCAATTTTGAGTAAGAAAAATTGGAGATTAAAAAAAAATCTTGTAATAATTTTAATACGTACATAATTTATAGTTATTTAATCCAGTTTACAAAATCGTACGTCTGGCCAGCAACGCTCCATCTATCAGTTAGGCTTGTATCACACGGCAAACTTCGGTCGTTCAAGGTATGATTAATCGGACTAAGTACGCTAGAAAACTAATAAATTATCGCGCAAAATCAATTTTTTTTCGTTTTAGTTATTTTTGCATTTTTTTTTTTTCAATTTTCTTACTCAAAATTAGCCAAGGATTCCAAAAATGTTATCCGTTTTACGTACGTTAAGTAGTTTTTGTAATATTTATGGATATCAAAGTAAAGTCTGACCCACTATTACTACTACAATAATAACCGTTTCTGCTACTACAACTAAATTTTTTTATTAAAAGTTCGCATCTCACGGGCATTGCCCTATCGAGAAGATAATCTTTTTTAGGTAGAATATACCTAGGATCCCCAAGAGGGATCGAACAGTCGCCCTGAAACGTGTGAGTCAATCACTCTACCGTTTGTGCCACGGTAGACAGCTAATACTGCTACTACTACTACTACTACTACTACTACTACTAATAATAATAATAATAATAATAATAATAATAATAATAATAATAATAATATTAATAGTGGTAAAAATAAGAGCAAAATAGTAAATAATAATAATATTAATAGTGGTAAAAATAAGAGCAAAATAGTAATAATAACGTTACTAAGAGTAAAAATGGCATTAGAATTCAATTATTATTAATAATAAAGGTAAAAATAATAGTAAAATAGTAATAATAATAACCGTAATATTAAAAATAATAATGATGGCAAAAACAATTATAACATAAAAATAATAATAATAATAAAATAGTATAAATTAATCCAGATAAGTATTGTTTTAAGCTAAGTAAACTTTTACCATTTTAAATTTACTATATATTTTCTTCGGTCTTTTAACTGAATTTCCTTAGCAAGTTGCTTTACAATTTCTTTTGATAATTATAGATTTATTATTGTTAACAATTTTTTTTTTTTTTTTTTTTTTGATAGTTTTAATAATTTTAATATTGTTATTTTGTTTTTAATGTTAGTTTACGATACTGTGTGCTTGCGTGAGTGCGTGTGTGCGTTAGTGTGTGTATGCGTGCGTGAGTGCGTGTGTCCGTGATTGTGTGTGTCTACGGTTTTTTTTTTTTTTTTTTTTTTTTTTTTTTTAATGTCTAATCTGTGTGTTCGTGGGGTTGGGCGTAGGCGGGGGCTTTCTATTACCTTTGCTAATGTCCGTGGCCTTCGATCTAATTTAGCGTCTGTTGAACACCACCTCTCTTCCTCTCGTCCTAACCTTTTGCTTCTGTCTGAGACCCAGCTGGACAGGGATTCTTTCTCTAGCAATCTTAATGTCTCTAACTACAACTTTTTTCACAATTTCCGTCTAAATGGTGGAGTCTGTGCCTATATTAACATTAACACTCCTGTGACACGTCTCGTAAATCTAGAATCTCCTAATTTCGATGTTTTATGGCTTAAAATCTGTCTTCCTACTACTACAATTATCTTGTGTTTCTGCTACTGCTCCCTAATGGAACAGATTTTCCAGTTTTTTTCAATATCTTACTATTACTCACGAGACTGTCACTTCTTCTCATCCAAATGCTGAAGTCCTCTATTTAGGGGATTTCAACGTACACCACACACTGAGTGGTTGGGTTCCTCTCATACTGATACAGGTGGGAGGGAGGCCAAATCATTCAGCATTCTTAACGATCTGGAGCAGTTGATTAGGGAACCCACACACATTCCAGATCGTCCTAACCAATTCTTGAATACACTTGATTTATGCTTCACCACTACTCCTTCTAGTTATAAATACACCATTTTCCCTCCTATTGGTAACTCTGACCATAATCTTATAGCTCTTAGTTATAATGCTTTCTCTCCAACAGCTCCACCATGCCCTAAACGTACTTTCTGGCACTTTAATCGGGCTAATTGGGGGTAATGTGTCGCTTCTTTGCTAACTATCATTGGAGTGAAATCTTGCTTTGTCTCGGGGGACGCTTCTGTCTCTGCTGAAAAGGTAGGGGCCGTAATCCTTGACGGGATGGGCAGATTCATTCCATCTTCAACTAAATCTTTTTCTCCTCAAAATCCATGGTTCGATGGCAATTGTTCTCTTGCCCTTCGGGAGAGAGACAATGCTTATCGTGAATGGAAAAACTCTCCTTCTCCTATCACTCTTGCTAATTTTCATTCAGCTCGGAATCGTTGCAGGGATGTTCTTCGACGGACTAAGCGTACTTTCATTAAAAGGAAGTGCGCTGACCTCCATGGCTCTCCTACTGATAAAAATTTCTGGCCTCTTGTCAAAAATATCTCTAACAACTTCTGTAAATCTGCCTTTCCTCCTCTTATTCGCTCTGATGGTTCTGTAGCTAATACTCCTTCTGAAAAGGCTAATCTCTTCGGCCTCCTTTTTTCATCTAATTCCACCCTGCTCGATTCTGGCATTCCTCCTCCTACTCCTTCTCCTCTCAGGTGTCCCATGCCTCTACCTGTAATTACTCATGATCGGGTGCATGGGATCCTGAAATCTATGAACGTCAGGAAGGCCAGTGGCCCGGATGGCATTCCCCCTCGTGTTCTGAGGGAGTGTGCTTCCGAGTTGGCCCCTGTCCTCGTTCAGCTCTACTCTCTATGCCTTAATACTAATACTTTTCCTCTATGCTGGAAGCGTGCGTTTGTTCAGCCGATCCCGAAAAAAGGTAGCCGTTCTGACCCTTCTAACTATCGACCTATAGCTCTCACTTGTGTTCTATCTAAAATTTTTGAAACTCTCCTCAACTCTCATTTCCTGGATCATTTGGAGTCTCATTCTCTTCTCTCTGATCACCAGTATGGCTTTCGACGCTCGAGGTCAACTGGTGACATACTTTCCTATCTTACTGATCTATGGTCTTCTGCCCTTAGGGACTTCGGGGAGTCTTGTGTGGTGGCGCTTGACATATCCAAGGCTTTTGACCGGGTATGGCATGCGTCACTGCTCTCCAAGCTCCCTTCCTTTGGGTTTCCTCCTTCTCTTTGCTTACTCTTGTCTAGTTTTCTCTCAGATCGTTCCATTTCGGCAGTTGTAGATGGAGCGACCTCTTCCTCCTTTTCTGTCAACTGTGGTGTTCCTCAGGGTTCTGTTTTATCTCCAACCTTATTCTTACTTTTCATTAACGATCTTCTCCAACTGCACTTCTAACTCTGTTCACTCTTATGCTGATGATTCAACTCTGCATTCTTCTACTCATTTCAAATCTGCTCCCTCTTTTGCTTCTAGAGTTGCTTCTCGTCTTCAACTTTCCGATTCTATTCTTGCCGATCTGGATGGGATTTCCCGGTGGGGTCATAGCAACCTTGTGAAATTCAACTCTTTAAAAACTCAACTTCTTCACATCTCCCTCTCAAAAACACCTCCTAACTTTCCTATCCTCTTCGATGGCTCTCCCGTCTCACCTGTAAATAACATTAACATTCTTGGTCTAAACATAAACAACAAACTGTCTTGGAAACCACATATCACAATGGTTGCTAAAGCGGCCTCTAAGAAGCTGGGAGTTCTGTTCAGATTGCGAGAATTTTTTTCTTCTGAGCAGTTACTCCAAATATATAGAGGTCTTATTCGTCCTTGTATGGAGTACTGTTCTCACATTTTGGGGGGGGCTCCGGCTCCTCCTCTCTTCTGGATAGGGTTGAGTCAAAAGCTAAAAGATTAATAAACTGTCCCCTACTTTCAAACTCTCTTGACCCTCTGTCTCTGCGACGTGACGTTGGCGCGCTATCTTTTTTCTATAGGTACTACAATGGCAGGTGCTCGAGGGAATTGGCCTCTCGCATTCCTCCACCGTTGCGTCGTCCTCGTTGCACAAGGGGTGCCCTGCTTTCGCACCAATTTTGTGTGGAAGTAGGAAATCCCAGGCTAGCCCGTTGTGGTACCTCCTTCTTTCCAGCCACCTCTATTCTGTGGAACTCTCTACCATCAATTAATTTTCCTCCTGTTTTTAATCTTCCACTCTTCAAGGATTTCGTCTGCGCCCACCTGAGGGCTGTACTTTAGGTGTGTGTGTGTGTGTGTGTTTGAATGAGCTTTGTGCTTGAGTGTGTGCCCCCTCCTTGAAAAGGGCTCTGCCCGTGAGTGGTGGCGTTCTGTAAAAAAAAAATAATAATAAAAAATAATAATAACATTAATAACAATAATTTTAATAAGAAGAAAAACAACAATTAAATAATAACAGTAATAAGAATTAGAAATATAATTTTAACTAGGTACGCTTGAAATGAATCCAGACTTACTTGCAAATGGCACAGTTCAGTTAATGCTACTGTTATATCGCTTGATAAGGGCATATTTGATCCTAAAAGTCCGAATTCTAAAATTTGGTTGTAGATTGGGATGAAAGAAGTTGATGCCCATTTTTTGCACAAAGGATCGTAATAATCACATTCAGGTGGGACACAAATGAAGCAACTGTATTTTGGGACGTATTTACTATAATTTATATATTATATATATATATATATATATATATATATATATATATATATATATATATATATATATATTTAATTTTTCTTATCCTTCTTCTCACACTGTTAAATTATTTCCTCCTCTGGGTTCATTTAATCACCTTCTTTTCTCTGTATCTTGTCCTGTCTCATCAAGTCTTTCGCAAGAACGGCCCGCGCCTTCGGCGAGGAGAAGTTTCTGGCATTTCAGTGCCACTAACTGGTTTTAATTGCGGTTGTACTTTTCTGATTTTCCATGGAATAATTACTGTTTCCGTGGGAAGAGTCCCTCTGAATGTGCAGAGCACATAACCGACGTGATTCTCTCTTAAAAAGAGGCGTAAATTCCATATTCTTTCCCTTCTACTAAACCTAACAAACCTTGGTTTAATTTTGTTTGTTCTCCTGCTATCCGCCGCAGGGATGCTGCCTTCAGAGTTAACCGTTGTCTTCAAGCTCCAGAACCTCACGCAAGTTATTTTTCATCCCGGAATCATGCAAAATTTATTTTTCGTAACACTAAAAAAATTTTCTCCGTAAAAAAATGTAATAATCTTTCTGGTTCCTCTTCTTCACGTTTTTTCTGGCATTTTGCAAAAAATTGTTCATTCTAACTTTGCTTCTTCCTCTTTCTCTCCTCTAGTTAGTCTAGTATCTTCTGACGGTTTGGCTGCCGTTTTGCATTTCTCTAAAGCTGAAATTTTCGATGAAACTTTTGCCTCTAATTCAACCTTAGACGATTCCGGAGCTGTTCCTACTCATTCAACCCCTTCAAACTCATTAATGCCTAATATTGAAATTTTTTCTAGAGATATAATTTCTCCTCCCTCTTAGCTTAACAATAAGATAGCTTACGGTCCTGACGGTATCCCTCCTGTAGTTCTCAAAACTTGTGCTTTAGAGCTGGCATCTTACCTTGGTAAACTACTTTGTTTATGCCTTTCTACTTCAACCTTCCCTTATTGGTAGAAATGTGCGCTCATTCAGCCTGTGCCGAAGAAGGAAAACCCATGTCAGCCCTCTAACTGTCGTCCAACTTCTTTAACCTCCTTTTCTTTCTAAAGTTTTCGAATTTATCCGTATCAGGAAAAATTTGGAAACATCTCCATTCTTCTAATCTTATCTCTGATTGCTAGTATGGCTTTCTTAAGAAATGCTCTACTGGTGATCTTCTTTCCCTTCTGTGTGATTCTAGGCCCTCCGCTCTTCGGCATTCGCGTAAATCCTTTGCTGTTGCGCTGGACATATCGAATGCTTTCGATAAAGTTGGCACAAAGCTTTGATTTCCAAACTTCCGTCTTTCGGAATCTATCCTTATCTCTGTGGCCTCTTTTATTTCCGCTCCGGTTGTTCTATAGCAGCTGTTGTAGATGGCCACGGTTTATAATAAATCTATTAATAGTGGTGTTCCTCAAGGATCTGTCCTGTCACCAACTTTTTCTAAGTTTCATTAATGACCTTCTCTCTCTATTACTTCATCTCCTTTTCACTCCTATGCTGATGACTCCACCCTTCATTACTTTTTTCAGTTTAAAACATTTAATGGACGCGAGGAGGGTGGCCTTAAAGCTACTAACCTCTGATCTATCTCGCATCTCAAATTGGGGTAGAAAAGACATGGTTGTTTTCAATGCCTCCAAAACTAAATTCCTTCTTCTCTCTACTCGACACAACTATGATATCTTCTTCGAAAGCACACAACTCAAACCTTCGTCTATCCTTAATATTCCTGTTGTTTCTTTTTCCCATGATCTTTCTTGGAAAGATTTCATTATTTATCTTTCTAAACTAGCTTCTAAGTCTAAGGGGTTGGGTGTTTTGAGGCGCCTTCAGAACTTTTACACACCATCCCAGTTGCTTGCTCTTTATAGGGGTATTGTTCATTCCTGTATGGAGTACACCTCACATATCTGAGATTGTCCTCTCATACAGCTCTCATTGAAAAGGTAGAGTGTAGGGCTTTTTGTCTTATCAACTCTCATACTCTCAATAATTATCTTCAATAATTTTGCAGTCGAATTGTTATGTTACTTTCTCTATACTATTGCTATTACAACGGACGTTGCTCTACCGAACTCTCTCGTCACATACCTCCTCCTTTCAAAATTTTAAAAGAGCTCGTGCGACACGTCTTTCTACTCCGTCTCATCCTTTTTCTCCAGCTCTCTAGCCCCAGACTTAATCTCTATGCTCAATATTACATGTACTCTACTGGTAAACCTTCAAACTCCGTGTCTCGGGAAATATCGGCCTTTAATCTGACCAGGATCCCGATTTACTCCTTTCTCTGGTTGAAATTTGGTAGGCTTCTGACCTTTGCCCACCAGAGGTATATATAATATATATATATATATATATATATATATATATATATATATATATATATATATATATATATATATATATATATATATATATATATATATATATATTATATTCCTCCGGTGGGCAAAGGCCGGAGGTCTACTGAATTCCACCGGAGTTGGAAAAATGCTATTCAGGCAGATGTTGGCCGACGTGTCCAGATACACGGCGTTTGAAAGTATGTAAGTCAAAGGAATTTGGGAAAACAAATAAAGGGAGTGTGTTCCAGACTTTACCAGTAGAGTATATGTAAGATTGAGCATAGCGGTTAAATCTGGGGTCGAAGAGTTGGACAGAGAAGGGATGAGACTGTGTAGAAAGGCGTGTCGCCAGAGCTCTTCTCAATGGAGGAGGTATGCAACGTGAGAGTTCAGAATAGCAGTGTCCGTTATAATATCGATAGTATAGAGAGAGTGACGCAACAATTCGACGGGCAGAAAGAGATTGGAGAGAGTTAGTAAGAGGAGGGGAGTTGATGAGACGAAATGCTCAAGACTCCACCTTCTCAAGTAGAACTGTATGAGTGGAACCATCCCAGATGTGTGAAGCATACTCCATACAGGGTCGAACAACACCCCTATACAGAGCAAGCAACTGGGGTGGCGTGAAGTTATTTTGAGGGCGCCTCAGAACACCCAACCTCTTAGAAGCTTGTTTAGAAAGAGAAGTAATGTGATCTTTCCAAGAAAGATCACGAGAAAAAGAAACACCGAGAATATTAAGAACAGAGGAAGGTTTGAGTTGTGTGTTTTCGAAGAAGATATCATAGTTGTGTGGAAGATTGTGTTGAGTGGATAGATGGAGGAGCTGAGTTTTTGAGGCATTGAAATCGACCTTATTTTCTCTGCCCCAATTGAAAATACGTGAAAGATCAGAGGTTAGTTGCTCCAAGGCTACCCTTCTCGAGTCTAATAACTGTTGTTGGGATGGGCGTCTTTCAAACTAAAAGGAATAATGAAGTGTGGAGTCATCAGCATAGGAGTGGATAGGAGGTGAAGTAATAAAAATAAGATCATTAATGAAAAGTAGAAAAAGTGTTTGGGATAGAACAGAACCCTGAGGAACACCACTGTTAAAAGGTTTAAAGGAAGAACGGTGACCGTCTACAACAGCTGCTATAGAACGACCGGAAAGGAAATTAGAGAGAAGATCACAGAGGGAAGGATAGATACCGAAAGAGGGGAGTTTGGAAATCAAAGCTTTGTGCCAGACCCTATCGAAGTCTTTCGATATGTCTAGGGCGACAGCAAAGGATTCACCGAAATGCCGAAGAGCGGAGGACCAAGAGTCAGAGAGAAGGGAAAGAAGATCACCAGTAGAGCGTTTCTTACGAAAGCCATACTGGCGATCAGAGATAAGATTAGAAGAATTGAGATGTTTCCAAATCTTCCTGTTAAGGATAGATTCGAAAACTTTAGAGAGAACGGAGGTTAAAGAGAATGGGACGGTAGTTGGAGGGCTGAGAGGGATCCCCCTTCTTCGGCACAGGTTGAATGAGCGCTCGTTTCCATCAAGAAGGGAAAGTCGAAGTAGAAAGGAAAGGCGAAATAGTTTACCAAGGCAGGGTGCAAGCTCGGAAGCACAAGTTTTGAGAACCACAGAAGGAATACCATCAGGACCGTACGCCTTCTTAGTATTAAGCCCAGAGAGAGCAGAAATAACGTCTTTAGAAGAAATTATAATTTTAGGCATAAATGAGTTGGAGGGGGTTGAAGGAGGAGGAATAGCTTCGGAGACGTCTAAGGTAGAATTAGAGGCAAAAGTTTGAGCGAAGAGTTCAGCTTTAGAAGAAGGTAAAACAGCAGTTGTACCGTCGGAAGATACTAAAGGAGGGAAAGAGGAAGAAGCAAAGTTAGAGTTGGCATTTTTCGCAAAATGCCAGAAAGAGCGTGATAAAGAGGAATCAGAAAAATTATTGCATTTTTTAGGGAGAAAAGAGTTTTTGGTGTTACGAAGTATAGATTTTGTACGATTTTGGAATGAAATATAAGTTGCAAGAGTTTCTGGAGTTTGAAGACGACGGTAATCCCTGAAGGTAGCATCCCTGCGGCGGATAGAACGAGAACAAGCAGAGTTAAACCATGGTTTCTTGGGTTTAGTAGAAGGGAAAGAGAATGGAATGTATGCCTCCATGCCAGAGAGAATTACCTCAGTAATGCGTTCTGCACACTCCGAGGGACCTCTCCCACTGAAGCAATAATAATTCCATGGGAAATCAAAGAAGGACGACCGCAAGTCCGACCAGCTTGCGGCACCGAAATGCCACAAACGTTTCCTTTCAATAGAAGGGAATCTTTCCTGCGGAAGGCTTGAAGAGATAGAAGAGGATACGGAGATAAGAAGGTGATCGGATGAACCCAGAGGAGGAAAGAGTTTAACAGTATAAGGAGAAGGATTAGAAGTTAAAAAAAAGGTCTAGAATGTTGGGTTCATCTCCAAGAAGATCAGGGATACAAGTAGGGAGCTGCACCAACTGCTCAAGGCTGTTTTGGATAGCGAAATGGAAGGCACGTTCACCAGCTGTATCATGAGAACTAGAAGAAAGCCATTGAAGGTGGTGAACATTGAAATCACCTTATATGATGATTTCAGAGAAAGTAGAAGAAGAGAGAATGTGCTCTATTTTGGAGTTTAAATAGTCGAAGAATTTAGGATAGTCAGTAGAATTATGAGATAAATAAACAGAACAAATGAATTTAGTCGTAGAATGGCAAGAGAGCCTAAGCCATAAGGTGGAAAATTCAGAAGACTCCAAATTAGAGACACGAGAACAAACAACATCGTTGCGCACGTATGCACAACAACCGCCTTTGACTGGAAATTGAGGATAGAGACAGTAGGAGGAAACAGAATAGGGCTTGCTGTCAAACATCTGAGTTTCGGTCAAGAATAAGAAATGAGGTCTAGAAGAAGAGAGGTGATGTTCCACAAAGTGGAAATTGGAATAAAGACCGCGAATGTTGCAGAAGTTAATGAAAAAAATAGACCGTGCATCCGGAACAGCCAGCTGCAAATTTCTGGTGGCACCAACCCCATCAACGGAGGCCACTAACTCCCAAGTGGTGATGGGGGAAGGGGTGGATGAGGGGCTATCTTTGGAATCCGCCCCTTTTGGATTCTCCGAGGCCAACTTATTAATCGCCATAATTAATTAGATTTTTTTTTTGAAGGGATGTATGAATGAAATAGTGTTTATTGTATGTAAAAGGAGAGCCTAATCCGTGTAGAAGGAAGTGTACATGAGCGCAAAAAGGAGAGTACCATTGGGCACCAGGATGAGATGGGAAGTACCCTTAACATCCCGTATACCCAATGGGGGGTAATCTCAACGCCTCTGGAACGCTACTCCCCTCCCCCGTAATATATATTATATATATATATATATATATATATATATATATATATATATATATATATATATATATATATATATATATATATATATATATATATATATATATATATATATATATATTCCATACATTATCTTTGGTGGGAAAAGGTCAGAGTCCAATAAATTTGCACCAGTGCTGAGGAAATACTGACATCTCCCTATACGCGGTGTTTAGTTAAAGTCAAAAGCTTTAAATTAGTTTTTTCACCATTTTATTTTACATTAAATTTTAATTTCCATTTTCTTTTTAAGGTGTAACATAAAATAATTTTATAATGCATTTATTTTATATTTTATCTCACTGCTTTTTACCTTTATTCTCTTTTATTTTTCCTACGTTTTACCTTTTTCACTTTTATTTTACGACACATTTATTTTATACTATTCTAATCTATTTTCTTTTTTCTCTATTTCATTTTACATTAAATTTTAATTTCCATTTTCTTTTTTAGATAAATTTTAAAATAATTTTAAAATTATATTTTGTAATTTAGCATAAGCTAATGAGCGAAAGTTTTCAAGAGGAAAAGAAGGTCGAAGTACAAGTATAAACGAGATAGTTTATCAAGGCAGGTACCAAGCAAAGCTCACAGGATTTGAGAACCATGGAAGAAAAAATCAGACCATAAATATTTTTCCAATCAATAAAGTCTTTTGAAGAAATCACACTGCTAGAAATGTTTTAGTTGGAGAGAGTTGAATGAGGAAGACGAGCTTCGGAATCGTCTAAGGTGAAATACAGTAAATTGCAAAAGTTTGAGCGAAGAGCTCTAAACGGCAGTTGTACCTTAGAATAGAAAAGAGAAAGGGGAAGAAATAAAGTTAGAGCTGATATTGTATGGAAAATAGAAGCCAGAAAATTTATTGCATTTTCTACTGAGAAATTATTTTTTTTTTCTTCTAATATATATTTTTTTCTAGTATTCCGAGAAGAAATATAAGTTGCAAGAGTTTATGGAGATTGAAGACGAAGATAATCCATGAAGGCTGCATCCTTGCGGCGATTAGCAAGAACAAGAACAGTTAAACCAAGGCTTGTTAAGTTCAGTTAAAATTAAGAAAAAACTGAATGCATGCCCCATTCTAGAGAGAATCATCTCTTTTAAGCATTCTGTGGGTTCCGAGGGATCTCTTCCATGGAAACAGTAATCATTCTACAGGAAATTAAATAAGTGGATGTATGACAATAAATCTGACCGTTGTCCGCAATAGTATTCACTGTGTGAGAAATGAGAGACTACTCCATTTAGAATCATTTGCAGGTAAAAGCGAAAGTGTGTGTACCACTGGGCATTGAAGTGTAATGTGAAGTACCCTAACAACCTATATACTCATAGAAGAGTAAACTTCATAGACAAGGAAGAGCTATTTCTCTCCCCAACAAAAATATTGTATATGGCAAATGACTTATGTTAAAAAATAAAATTAACTAGTGTAATTAATTTTATTAGTAACTCTTTCCAAATTTTTTCCTTTTTTTTTATAAATCTCAAAAAAATATTTCAGACATATTCATGTGTTTCGTAATCAATTACAAATTGTATTAACATTACATATTCACTTTTTTTCATATTTTCCTTGTTAAAGAGCTTCTATAAAAATTAGCAATCTGCAGTACGAAAAATGTATAGTAATCGTAATGCAAAATACTTTACTTAGACTAAAGTAAATGCTGGAATTGACTTTCTTGGGACTAGTAACATTACTTTCCTAGCATCATCATGTTTTGCAAGCTATCTTCAAGATATGTCCTAGATAGTTCCTTACGCCCAGTAGAGTTTGCGTGAAGCCTATCCTTTTGGAATCTAAAAGCGCAAAAGTCGCAAGTGAGCAGCACTTAGTGCTATCTTTGATAACAGTAGAACAGCTTGTACTATAGTGGACAGAAATAATGCACGATTGCTTGGGTCGATCATTTTTCAAAATAACATGGTTCTAATATTTAATCGTCTTTCAACAAGAAACTTTAGACGCCCACTGATCACAGTGTGTAGCTCTACAGTATTTTAGGTAATTATAATATTTTGAAACGATGTAGTTACGCACACACACATCTTTATATATATAATATAATATTAATAATATATAATATATAATATATATATATATATATATATATATATAATAGATATATATGATTATATATATATATATAATATATAATATATATATATATATATTATATATATATTATAATATATATATATATATAATATTTCTTTGGTGTTTCTTTTTCTCTGATCTTTTCTGGAAAGATCACATTACTTTCTTTTGAACAATTTTCTAATGGTTGTGTTCTGAGTCTCCTTCAAATTCTTCACTCCAGTTGCTTGCTCTGTATAGGGGTGTTGTTCACACTTGTGTGGAGTATTCTTCGCACATCAGGGATGGTTCCACACGCACAGTTCTTCTAGAGAAGGTGGAGTCTAGGGCTTTTCGTCTCAACAACTCTCCTGCTCTTACTAACTCTCTTCAATCTCTTTCTTCCCTGAATTATTCTCACTCTATAATATCGCTATTAAAAGCACTGCTCTTCTGAACACCTCATCGCATACCTCCTCCATTAAAGCTCGTTGCACGCCTTCTACACAGTCTCAACCTTTCTGTCAAGTCTCAACCCCAGACTTAACCGCTATGCTCAATCTTACATATACTCCACTGGTGAAGTCTGGAACACACTCCCTTCATCTGTTTTCCCAACCTCCTTTGACTTGCATACAGTCAAACGCCGTGTATCTGGATATGTTGGAATCCTTCGACCTGATTAAGATTTTTCCAACTCCGGTGGATTTTTGTAGGCCTCTGGTCTTTGACCACCGGAGGATTTTATATATATATATTATATATATATATATATATATATATATATAATATATATATATATATATATATATATATTATATAGTAATATATATATTATTATATTAGTTATATAGGTAAATATCACGGTTTATTTATATTTTTATGTAAAAATTTAACTAATATTCCTTTTACTATCTATCAATAAATAGTAATGTACGAAGTAAATACTAAGAGTTTTAGTGGATTAGTTTGGAATTATGAAAAAATAATTAAAGATTTGGATTCAGCAAAGATGATACTAAAGAACTACTGGAATTCTTTTTTATGTTTTTGTAAAAATTTTCACCCCCAAAAGTTGAGGTCCCCTTTTGGAAATATTTTGATTGTGATATCTCAGTAACCATTTCAAATTATGAAAAACTAATTACATATTTGGAATCAGGATAAAATTTTATATCAAAATATCACAAAATGTTTAACAGAAATAAAAAATAATTTTTTGAGGGCACAATATGCCGCCTATTCAAGGTCGTTCGACAGGTGTCACTTTAAAGTTCTTCTTCTCAGGAACCGCTTGTAATTAGGAAAAACCTGTTACCTATTTGGAATCAGCAAAGATTTTACTAAAAAAAATATTGAAAAAAATGAGGAAATTAAGTTGGTGGTTCCCTTTAAAGATTGAGCATAAAGGTAAAATCTGGGTTCAGAGACCGGACAGCGAAAAAATGAGATCGAGTGGAAAGATACGTCATGGGAGCTCTTCAGAAGGAAGGAGGTACACGATTAATAAGCTCACAAGAGCAAAGTTCATTGTAATAGCGATAGAATAAGGAGAGTGATGCAACGGTTCTACGGGAAGAAAGAGATTTGATAGTTATTAAAAGGAGGAGAATTGATGAGACGATATATATATATTATAAAAATTTGTAACGGTGTGT
>SEYY01009946.1:0-25000 GCA_009176605.1 Armadillidium nasatum
TTTTTTTTTTTTTTTTTTTTTTTTTTTTTTTTTTTTTTTTTTTTTTTTTTTTTTTTTTTTTTTTTTTTTTATTAAAATATATTATATATTATATATATATATTATAATATATATATATAATATATATATATATATTAATATAGTAACCCTAAAGTTTGTTCTAAATTATAAAAATAACTCACCTTAAATGGGTCCATTTCAGATCATCCCATCACCTTCATGCCTTGATGTGGAGGAGTAAATTAGATTCAATATTTTACTTTATTTCCTCCAATATCCTCATCTTGACAGCTGGTTACTTCCCCTCATTTAACCTATTCCACTCCGAGTTTGAAGTGAAGGTGCAGAGCTGTTGCCATAAGCAAATCACAATCATCAAAATCTGCTGAACCTCGGTTCAAATCCTTTTCTTTCCCTTTTTTTGGCTTTGGTGCTTTAGTAAGTAGTTGACTAAGTTTTTTGGCATAGTTAAATTTTTTCACCTCTCGTTGCAATTCAACGAGATTGTCCTTGAGTAGGAAGAGATTAGGCAATAGAACCCCTCTACGCATTCTTCTCATCCTGCAACATATCCAGCCTAACAGCATAGGCGTCATTATTTCGATGTACTCGGCAATTACCTCCTTGTCAGTTTTATTAAATATTGGAAGACAAGGCTTTTATTCCATACAAATGTTGTTGATTTGTGTCATTCTACCATCAAGGTTCTTAAGCAGGTTTTCATAGAATCGTATAGGGAGTTCCAGCGAGTAACACTTGGTGTTAAAACTTTGTTCCCAACTCACTTGATTCTCGCAGCAGTTGTAGTTTTTCCTATTTTGAGCATTCCACAATGCCTGTGCTTTGGCAAGTGTCTTATTAAATGGATCCTTGGCACCAGAGGACCAGCGAGGAACATTCGAAACATCCCTAGTAGCCAAGATGTTTAATGTGTGGGAAATGCAACGGCGATGTTTAGGTAGGATAAGGGCATCATGTTCTTCAAGCAGATTTTCTAGTTGGAGAGGTTTTGTCAGCAGAACCTCTGGGTCACTAATTTGCTCCATCTCTTCAGGCGTAACCACTATCTCTGGAATCGGTACCTGCTCTTCTTCCTCTTCGTCACCCGTTTCTGCGAAAGGCTGCACAGAAATTTGCACCGTTATCTGTTGTAATGCAGACAACCTGAAGATAAATTTTTTTAATTTAGTAGTTTCCTTATTAATTTATAGTTATACATTTTTTTCAGTATTACGTTATTATTTCATATTGATTTTTACTTACCTTATGCTGAATGCCAAATTGTTGATAGATATCCGTAATATTATTGGCTAGGACTGTGCTGGTCTGAGACACAGATAACTCTCTACAGGCAAGGACAGCCTTCTCTCTCTTCAAAGTATTCGCATTAATCCAGTGAACTGTCATGCCCAGAAAACTCCTCTTGTGTCCAGTCCAGCTATCTGCAGTTGTGGCCACATAACTGACTTCCCTGAGAATGTTGGTTAAGTCAGCCTTCCCTATTTTACATATGACATCAGTAGGGATGGAGTGAAGTATCAGTATCGGCAGAATCGGCATATTTTATACGTAATCGGTATCGTATCGGCCTTTTCAGTATCGGTATCGTATCGGCAAAAAATTTGTATAAAAATATCGGTAAGTCACGGTATTTATTTTTTTTTTTTGTATCGGGTATCACAACTTTAGGTAACTTGTATCTTATCGTAAAAATTTTGGTATCGCTCCATCCTAGTTTCAAGAAATATTTTTGTATGTTGTTAGCAGAGCGTATGTATTCAGTATTATATATATATTTTATATATATATATATATATTATATATATTATATATATATATATATAATTATATAATTAATATATATATATAATCACTTCCCCTGGTAGGACTCGTCCTGTCAGTTGGATCTTTCGAGGAAGATCCTTGGGTTTCAAGGGCCCACGGCGGATACCGCTGGCTGGGCCAAGGCCTATCGTGGATTCCGGAGAGTATTCTCATCAGTGGCAAGAGCACTCCACTGATGTACTCGTTTAACGACTGAGTCATCGAAGCTAAGAGCAAGGAAACCGCTCACATTTAATCGCTCCAGGCCTCGAACCCTGGACCTTTCGTTTCTATAAACGAGTGCTCGTGCGAATGAATACGGAGGCGCATATATATATATATATATATATATATATATATATATATATATATATATATATATATATATATATTATATATATATATATATATATATATATATATATATATATATATATATATATATATATATATATATATATATATATTAGGGTGTCCCAGCTGCCCCGACTTCCTTCAAAATCGCTGTTCAAAATTTTGCAACCGGGTTTCATCATATAAACGTGGGAAATGTATTTGTTTTTACGATTTTCAAAAAATTGATCCTGCACAACCAAATTGAATATTACGTAAATACATAAATTATTGAATTTACACCTTTTTAGCCTAAATTACAACTTTAAGGTTGAAAAACGCTATATTTTCTTTCCATTTATGTAATATCATGTTCTAAATGGTCATTTCTCCAATGTTCTTTAATTACTATAAAAATTGTAGCCTCATTTGTGAATTAATGATCAATCATCATCCAGCGCAAGGAACCACGACTTCTTTTGAGAACGTAATGAAAGTTTGCTCTGATCGGGAACTTTTTCTCGTGAACTTTCAATTACTTGGAGTACATCTTGTAACCTTTCTTCGTCCTTTGTAACACCCAGGAATCATGGCATAGCTTTACTCCTTTTTCAGCAGCTTTGTTGACTATTTGAAGATTTTGAACAATTGTCTTCATTTCAAGAAAGTCATCCATTTTTGTCCATTCATCGGCTGATGTTTGAAGAAACTCATAGGGAGCATTCACAATCTGGAAAAACCTCATGGATCCAGGGTCCAATCAAATCACTCAGTGACTCCATCTCCTCTGAAATTGGCTTAAGGTTAGGCTTTCCAAATGGATGCTCCTACACGATCTGTAGTACTTTCAGCACTTTCAAATTGGAGGAGCCGCAACCTCATAATCTCTTTGTCTTCTTCAGATACCATTTGTGAGAAAAGAGCCAATGGAACAAGATCTTTATTCAGATACCAACTATGTCTGCTAAGAGCTTTTTTCCCCTTGTCAGCAATTATAGAATCATGGTATGCAAACTGTTTCAGTTTCTCAACTAAAATCAAATCGTTGACTGGGGCATCGGCTGCAACAGGGCATACAATCCACCATTGCACGTAGACACTTACAGCAAACACACAGAAACGTTCCAATTTCTTTAATTGATCTTTGGTTGCAACTTCTGACTTGGGAAACTGTTCAATTATCTTTCCAGACAATAGGACCATTTTCATAGTGTACAGAAGTTTTGCCATCCATCTTGCTTTGTGCAAAGCTCCAGGATGCTTCATGCTAAGCTTCTGAGGTTCGGACCCTTTTGTAACTAACAACAGGCTGAGATCAATAAGTTCTTGGTAATCACCTCGAGTGAAACCTAACGCTAGGAATTCACGGAAGCAATTTCCTAAGTTTCTTGTTCCTTCTCAGTTGCTCTAGGAAGTTCAGGATAGTAATAGGCTGCTTTATTACTGCTGGTAGAAGTTGAAAGTAGTGGTTCTTGAATCTGCAACAATTTATAACCAATTTATTAGTTAAAGCAAGTCACTTGAGTATACTCAATCAAATAGAAAATCTTTTTGTTTAATGATGTTGTAACAGCAAATTGAAATATTTTGGCCGGATGAAGTCTCTATATTTAATGAGTCCCAACATTCGCCCAGCATGACATTTCCTACATGCCTGCGGCTCGCAAACCACAACAAGGGACTGTCTAGCTCCCTCTGCAGGCAGACACATGCTGCAGTATGCTGTCCTGTGAAGTAAAGAGTTAATAAATTAATTGTTTAATAAACCTATACTTTATAGCCTTACGATTTGTGTATTACTTAAAACCTCCCTATTATTTGTAATACTAGAGTTTGCGCAAAAATTATTTGTTGATTTGAAATTTAATAAACTATTAATATATCACAAAACGTAATAAACAATTGCTTTGTTAAAAAAGAGGGTCTGAAACATGGTAACGTTGTCTCTGTTGCAACAAAAAATCTACTCATAGATTGGAAATGCGACAAAAACATCATAGGCATGTTCTTTGACACGACATCCTCGAATACCTGTATTCGAGGATGTCGTGTCAAAGAACATGCCTATGATGTTTTTGTCGCATTTCCAATCTATGAGTAGATTTTTTGTTGCAACAGAGACAACGTTACCATGTTTCAGACCCTCTTTTTTGGTTGAACTCGGAAGGGGTAGTACACCAAGAAGTTTAGTTTCATTGACTCCGGATACTAAAACAGGTAGACGATCATCAGTGTCTTTGGAGTCCAGGGTAGCCATCAGTTTTCCGTCCCAATGTACCACCATTTTTGGAGACGGATTCCATTTGTCCTTTATTTGTTTGCTGATATGGGGAAGTACTGATGCTCGATATCGATGGGCTGAACTGGCACTTAAATTTACATTTGAAACATCTCTTCCGCAGACAGAAACCATCATATGTACGAATGAGTTCATCTTAGTATTACTAACGTTATTCCTCACCCTCCAGGCAAAAACATTTGGATTCCTGAGAATATCATGAGGAACAAATATGTGTACACCAGATTTAATATCCCTTCTGTGTCGCCTTTCAATTTCAGAGCAGGCGGAGCTGGGTCCAGCAGTACCCCCCCAACTGATTCATCACTAGAACTGCTGGTTGGCTCGAAATCAACAGTTTCTTTGAACATTACCGAATGGTCTCTTTTGGGAAAAGCTTTGTCATAGGTTCTTTTCTGCCTTTTCTCGACAATTTTTGCATTGGCTTTGTCAATTTCTGAATAAGATGCTTTCCTCTCAGTTATCATGCTTTGCATGAAAGCAATGTCTGCATCGATGGATTCTTTTTCCTTTGTTGTTTTATGTCGTTTCTGAGCTTCCAGATTTCTTATAAAATTTCATGGTAGCATCTAATGCTGACATAAATTTCTTGATTCCTGGGTTATCCAAATGTCTTCGATTCTCGTTGTCTTTCATTAACGTCATATATTCATCATGTGCTTCCTTGATTATTTTGCCAATGTTGTTTCTTCCACTTATTGTAGGGATATTTGCCTTCGTATAATGCTTCAGAACATTATCAATTGTAAGAGATAATGCATCATTAAAAGTTAAATCTTTAAGGTTTGCAAGCAGGCAAAGAATTACTTGCCTCTTTGTTGGCAGTTTGCGTCCCTTGATTTCCTTGTCATCGATACGAGGAGTGGTCCCTAATATCATTTGTATATATCGATCATTATGTCTAGTTTCCATTATGGTACATTTACATTACATATTAATCAATAGTAATCTGAAAAACATAAAACTTAGTTAAATAACATTACTAAAAGAAAGTAAAATAAACATTCGTAAGATTTTATCACGAAAAATGTCTACTTTTCACAGTATTAAAATTTCAAGTCGCTTGTGCTAACTTATTTGTAATCGGATTGGAGAATAAATTCACAGCGATTGTTTTTAGGAAAAAACCCGGTACCAAAAACTTGAACAGCTGTCCACGACCAAATTTTTATTTTTTGGGGGCAGCTGGGACACCCTAATATTATATATATATTATATATATATTATATATATATATATATATATATATATATATATATATATATATATATATATATATATATATATATATATATATATATATATATATATATATATATATATATATTGATGATGATAGGCATAGAGGAGTTCCTTTCAGAACTGACCTTCCTCTTTGCTCTCCTGAACACTCTGACATCATTTTTGTCTTTATTTTTATTTGTTATTTTAATATCAAGATTATTCCTATATTTTTTATTATATTGTAATTATTATTATAATCTTAGTATTTTATATATAGTTAATGATTTATATTTTGTTTGTATTTAAAATATAAATTTTTAAAATTTAGTTTGTGTGAAGACGGACCGAGATAAGGTTTTAAACGTTCATATATATATATATATATATATATATATATATATATATATATATATATATATATATATATATATATATATATATATATATATATATATATATATATATATATATATATATATATATATATATATATATATATATATATATATATATATTTATTAAATAAAAAAAATAAAAAAAAAAAAAAAAAAAATATTAAAAATTAAAATTAAATTCTCAGAGTTAAGAACATTAGTAATATTTATGCTAATATATGCGTGCTTGCAAAGTTCTTGCATAAGCATCGCAACAAACCACTAAAAGCCGCATTGGAACCATTAAAAAGTCATTGGATTCAAGATTCTGAAAACTGAAGAGACAAAACAAGCAGAAACCGAAGAAACTCACTCGCAAGAATTCTGAAAACTGAAAGCTGAGAGGAAGAACGGCAAAGCAATTAGCGAGAAGACTCGAAGCTCATTTTGAAAAAGTTTGAGTCAAGAGAACATCTCTCAGTCCGTCTGAAAGGGAGAGCAAGGCCAAGATAATTGGAAAGAGAAGAATAAGATTTACCCTTTGAAAAGGAAAAAAGTTTCTTTTTCTTAGGAAATTGGATTTTAAAGCGAACTATTGTATTTTTAATAAATAAATAAATATAAAATTATTTTTTTTAAAAATAGAGAACAATAAGAAAGATTTATTTTCCTTTATTAAAGAGATAACGGGAACTTTGTGTTCTCCTTTTAAAAAGAGATAATTAAATCCAGATGAACTGGTTGAGATAATTTAAAGACACAGTGGAAGTGCTCAAAGAGATAATTGACATTTAAAAAAACATCAATATACCAATATAATTCTAGATCCTAAATACAGTATATATATATATATATATATATATATATATATATATATATATATATATATATATATATATATATATATATATATATATATATATATATATATATATATATATATATATATATATATATATATATATATATATATTTATTTTATACACATCACCACCGCTCACGGGCAGAGTCCTATTCAAGGAGGGGGTGTTAGAGCAATAGAAAAGATAAAACAACCCACAAGCACCACCTAACGCAAATTTCGTAGGTTAGCACAGACGTAGGCTTTAAAGAAATGGAGATTAAATTCAGCTAGAAACACAGAAGATAGGAGAGAATTCCACAAAACAAAGATGATTGGAAAGAAGGAGTCACCACAGCGGACAAGACTAGAGTTGCCTATATCTACACAAAATATATGTGCAGACAATGAGACAATGTACCCCTTGTGCTGCGAGGAAGCTGTAAAGGTAGAGGTATGCGAGTGGACAGCTCCCTCGAGCATTTGCTGCTGTAGTACTTATACAAAAGAGACAGGACACCAACGTCTCGTAGCATAGATAAAGGGTCAAGTGAATTTTTAAGAGCGGAACAGTTTATAAGTCTTTTAGCATTTGACTCAACTCTATCCAAAAGACGGGTGAAACCTAAGCCACTTCAGATATGAGAACAGTACTCCATACAAGGGCGGATGAGGCCCTTGTATAATTGTGAGTAACTGCGAAGAAGGAAAAAATTCTTTCAGCCTAAACAGAACTCCCAGTTTCTTTGAGGAAGCCCTAGCAACCATTGCTATGGGAGGTTCCTAAGACATTTTTTTTTGTTTATGTAAAGGCTAAGAATATTTGTATTGTCAACAGGAGAGACAAGAGAACCATCGAAAGAAATAGAAAAGTTAGGTGGTGTCTTTAAGAGGGAGATTTCTAGAAGTTGAGTTTTTAAAGAGTTGAATTTCACAAAGTTGAGATGACCCCACTAGGAAATTCTATCCAGATCTGCAAGAATGGAATCGGAAAGATGAAGACGAGTGGCAACTCTTGATGCAAAGGAAGGAGCAGATTTGAATTGAGTAGAAGAATGGAGAGTCGAGTCATAGGCATATGAATGGATAGGGCTAGATGAACAGCTGAGAAGATCATTAATGAAAAGTAGGAATAGAGTAGGAGACAAGACAGAATCTGTTAAGGAACACCACTATTGACAGTGAAGGTAGAAGAAATCGCCCCATCTACAACAGCCGAAGGGGAACGATCAGAAAGAAAGCTAGACATAAGTAAGCAAAGAGAAGGAGGAAACTCAAAGGAGGGAAGCTTGGAGAGCAGTGACGCATGCCATACCATATCAAACGATTTAGATATGTCAAGCACAACCACACAAGTCTCCCCATGGTCCCTAAAGGCAGAAGACCTTAAATATGTGAGATAGAAAAGTATATCATTAGTAGACCTCGAGCGCCGAAAGCCATACTGGTGTTCAGAAGAAGAGAGTAAGATTCCAGATGAACTAAGAAATGAGAATTGAGAAGGGTTTCAAAGATCTTAGACAGAATACAAGTGAGAGCTATAGGGCGATAGTTAGCAGGATCAGAGCTGGCTACCTTTTATCGAAATAGGTTGGACTAATGCGCCTTCCAACACTGAGGAGATGTACTAGTTTTGAGGCACAGAGAAAAAAGTTGAACGAGGGATGGAGCTAGCTCAGAGGTACACTCCCTTAAAACTAGGGGAGGAATACTATCTTGGGCCGCTTGCCTTCCTAACGTTCATAGATTTCAGAAGCACATGTTCCTGATCAAATGTAATCACAGGTAAACGCATAGGACATCTAAGAGGAGAAGGAGTAGGAAGAAGATTGTCGAAGTCGTCCAGCGTGGAATTAGAGGAGAACAGGAGGCTGAAGAGATTATCCTTTCCAGTTGGAGTGTTAGCAACAGTAGCATCAGATCGAATAAGAGGAGGAATGGAGGATTTACAGAAGTTGTTAGAGATGTTTTTCGGCAAGAGGCCAGAAAGATTTATCAGTAGGAGAATTTAGGAGCTCAGCACACCTAATATATATATATATATATATATATATATATATATATATATATATATATATATATATATATATATATATATATATATATATATATATATATATATATATATATCACGTCCATTGGACAAAAGTCAATGGCCTTCTAAATTTCATCCTATTTGGGAAAAATTAAAAAGAATACTTAGCAAAATAAAGGCCGAAATGCCCGATAAGATACGTTTGAAAGTGGGCAATTGAAAGGAGTTTGAGAAATAGATACTGAGAGTTTGTTCCAGACTTTTTACAATAGGAGTACGTTGTAAGAATGAGAATATTGGTTACAGTAAGTGTATGGCAGGAGAGTTGAGCAGAGAAGAACGAGGTTGTGTGGAATGGAAAGACGAGTATTACGAGTAATCCTTAAAGGAGGAGACCTACGACTAGAAAGTTCAGAGGAGCAGTGTTAATTTTAATATCGGTAGTATAAGAATGATGCTAATGTAATGTAGAAAGATATTGGAGAAAGTTAGTGAGAGCAGGAGTGTTGGCTTAAAATAATATGTGTGGAACTATCCCAGATGTGTGTTGCATACTTCGTACAGAAACGAACAACTCCTCTACATAGAACCAACAAATTGCATGATGATAATACGTTCCTAAGGCTCTCAAAACTAACCAATCACTTAGAAGCTCGTCTTTAAAGAGAGATAATGTGATCCTTCCAATTAAGATCACGAGAAAAATAAACAGCAAGCACAATAACAGCAGACTAGTTAGAAGAAATCAAAAATTTTGAAATGCTAGTCTTAGGACTGGGCCCTAAATAATCATTGAGATTGAGAGGTAAAATTCCATTCTCATTGGAGGTATAGATAAGTGGTCGAGAATTTATTACGTCAGTAATTTCTGAAACAAATGGTTGCTTATTTGAAATAATGTAAAGAACATCCTACTGTTTTACAGAGTCGTTCTTTGACCACTCGGATCAATCTCTCCAGTATGCTCCCCACACAATTAGTGTTTGTGCTTATGAGTTATTTGATTTTGTTAAAGAAAGTTTCTCTCAACCTCAGATACTAAGAATATTTCGATAGTATCAATTTTCTTGATTAAAATAGCGATCATTGTCTCTGTAGGCAACGAAAATGAAACCAAAGATTTAAAAATCGCAGAAATGACTGAACGAAAAGCTTGAATTCCATGTCACCAATAATATTCAAATTAATGGCATGGTCAGAATATTTAAGAGTGTATATATATATATATATATATATATATATATATATATATATATATATATATATATATATATATATATATATATATATATATATATATATATATATATATATATATATATATAGCAAATTTAGAACTTCATCAGAATCTTGAATTTGACCCAGTGATTGATGTATCTAACCATGTTTAAAAGGACGAAGTAATTCGAACTAACAAGCCTTGAAACAACTTGTTAAGCGCCGAAATATAAATGAAAATTTTTTAAATTTTCTACAAATTATGCACTATCCTGAAATTGCTTTGAACTTTGCTATTTTCCTGCTGTAATCCAGAATACCTAAATGAAAACGCTTGTAAGTGAAGCCTGGAAGTGATTAAATGTAAAGTAAGTAAGTGGAATGATTAAATGAGCATCTCTCACAAATTAATCACATGAGATGATGTTTTCAGACATTAAAATGGGATTGTTATAATCGTAGTCATAAAAATTACAACGTGACAAACGATCATTGCTCCTGAAATATTATTTTCCCTCAAGAAAGAAATTAAGTGATTTACCAAGTCTGGGACTTGGCTAGAAAGTCAGATAATTTTTTCCTCGTTCAGAACAAGCAATTCAGGACTTTTTGCATCTTTTGTGCACAATACAAGCGAGCTTTCAGATCATAATTTATAGATTCATCACTTGCGAAGGTGCCAAATTTAAATAAAGTTACTTTGCAATGCAAGGTTTGTGAATTAGAATATTATGTAATATTGAGGATGTGACGTATTATACAAACAGTCAAGAATTCTTTCTTCTTCCCATGGTTGTGTCTAGATCTTACCTTCTTCCTCAAATATCGATTAAATCCTAGACCATTTGTATACAAAAAACATTAGTTGAAGCTTCCCTCATGCTGGAAGTGAATTTTCGAAAAATATCCTTCAGTTTATCAATAGACATTGATGATCATAAAAAAATGTCGACTTACAGATTATTCAAAAGAAGAGAGTGCAGATATCAAGAGGGAATTTTGGTGTGATATTTTATGAGAGCTCCTAGTTAATAAAGTCTGACAGTCAACACAACAAATAATATAACCTCTTCCTGTCCTCTTAGAATTAAAATGATATTTGGGAAAAAGATTATCGAATTATATGACAGAACAATATATTTATTCTTCCTGAATGAAAATAAAAAATTAAAAAAGTAGGATATAAGGTGCACCTCACGATAAGCTGCTTCGTTTAAAGAAGGACTGTAGCTTCCTTTCAAGCTTTAGTCAAACAGAAATATCATTTTGGTCGTGACCCGAGAAGTCTTTCTATTTATTTATTTATTTATTTATTTATTTATTTTGACATGTCTGTGGGACATACAGATAAACTCATGAAAGCCTTTAAGATGATCGTCCATGTCTTATAAATAATCTACAAATATGTCCCAATATTTTTTACCAATTTTGAGAGACCATCTTTCTTTCTTTTCACAAGCTAATTACGTTATATGATGATTTAACGGGACTCACTCAAGAAAATCTTTGTCGCATGAAATAATTTCACTTAGTATTTATCATCGCGAAACGTTATCCATTAGTAAAATTTGTTAATAAAATGTTTATCAATGGAGACTCAATCCCGCCTGTCGCTCTTACTCAGAGACTACAAATTTGTACACCTCTTCCGGTTCAAGATCAAATATACATTAGAGTAGATATGTAGCATCGTATCTAAATATGTATGAATGAATTCTATCTCTAGATTAATCACGTAATTGGGCACGTTTTGAACGGATTTACAATTATTAGATGGTGTGGAGTCTTTATAATATGATATCTCGAAAGCTACAAAAGCTCTGCATCTGATGTACTTAAGAATTTCAAAAAGTTTTAATAAATGGAGAGCCTCGATACCAATAGTACATCTTTATATGAGACCTTGTACCCATGCCGGCCTTCAAAATGAAAGGTATGATACTTAAAAATCACCTTGAGATATGCTATGACTAGCTTCCAAATAACCTTCGATCTCAAAAAGGGAACCTATAAAATTTTTTAAAAATTCCTAATTTAATGTAAGAATAAAGAATACTATGCATAGTTCATCAAGATGGAGATTTTTAAGAAATCTAATTCACCTCCATATTTTCGTTGACAATTGTCAAGTGTTCTATATCTTCGAGAGCATAACTAAAGATCAATTTTTTGATACTTATACGATAGAGACATCAGCAATGCGGTCATAAAGAAATTCTAATGATATTTAAAGTGAGAGCAGAATTCAAATCATATTTTTTTTCAATTTCGTTAGTCTTTGACTTATCTCTTTTAGTTTGGATGAAATGAAGCTAATATCTTCCTCTTCATCGGAGAACATTTATAAATTCTTTTTAAAGAACATTGATTTTTCCTTTAATGAACTGCTCTGAACGATTTTTAGATTTGGAGACAGCTGAGATTTAATTGAGATGATTTGAGATAATAAGTTTCTTTTTCTCTTCAAAAGATGTGGTATTTTCGATCTCCTTCTCCCCCTTAAAGATATCTTCGGTCATGCTCTCTTCAACTTCTGTCCACAGTTGCTCCGTAGAAAATTTATCAAAAGTAAACGCTTTTTACCGTAAAACATTAAACAAACGACAAAAAACAGAAAATGCAAAATAACGAAAAATCTGAAAAAGGAAAAATATACGAAACGCAAGAAAACATTTTAAAAGCTAAAGGAGAATTTTAAAAAAATAATAAGTACCTATTAAAAGCTCAAATTTTTTTCCCTTTCAAGAGTAAGAGAAACTTTTCTTTTGTTAAACTGTCAAACACAGTTTAAATATATTTAAATAAATATTTAAAAAATGTTTCAAAATTATTTCAGTGTCACTGTTTACTGAGACAATAGAATGCTACCCTAAAAATAACCTAAAAAATAATATATATATAATATATATATATATATATATATATATATATATATATATATATATATATATATATATATATATATATATATATATATATATATATATATATATATATATATATATATATATATATATATATATATGTTAGAGGATCTGTGGGGTTAAGAGGCATGGTTCCATCAGGAAGCCCTTGCGTAAGAGGAGAGGAGACGTCAACGGAGGTTGGGTGTTCTTCGAGTCTCTCTTTGTAGTCGGGTCGTCTGCTTGTAGGCCCTCTATATGGCTCACTGCCGTCACCAAGTAGTTTACCCTAGGACAAGGAGAGTGTCAGGCTACGACTCTCGCACAGATTTCTTTAAGCCAGAGGTCTATCTCAAAGAGATAGCGAGCAGGAAACAACGAGGTCGTCGAGCTGCACAGTCCACTCGACTAACTAGTGAAGTTAATTATCTCTTGCCGGGTAATAAAACCGCTCATTCATTTCAGCTGTAGAAGATGAGGGAACTTTTACTTTGGTCAGGGGTACTACTGTTTCTTTTCAGTAGGAGAGTCCCGACTTCTTCTGTTTCGGCCTGGGGAACAGCTATTTCTCCCCCTCAGTAGGCGATTTCACGTCTTCAGGCGGTCGGTGGGGTCTTCTTCGACAGCGACAGATAATTAACACATTTCAACTTAAATTTACTACAAGTTTCCAAATTATTTTTAACAAGATTTCTATTTAATTCTAATAAATCTTTTTTTACAACTTTTACGATTAGTATGTTTTCATAAAACTTTATTTTTATTCAAGTATGCTGTTCTAAAAGGGCAAAAATCTTCGCAAAATAAAACGTTTTAACGTTTTAACGTTTTACAGATAAATTGGGTAATTTCACGGGAACATATTTAAAGGCACTCATCACCTATATTCATTATTATTTTAAAAAAAAAACATTATCACTTGTAAAAACACTTATCACTTGAACACTTTATATTTCATATTAGGGCACTATATATTAGTTCCCAACCCCATGAAAGTGCACTTGTCGGGATAGGGGGGGGGGAGTTCATCTCACACGGGGAGAAGTGGAAACATCAGTAATATCTTGGACATCAAAGAATATCGAGAAAATCAGGTGAATCAAAAATAGGAACATCCGGACCATTCAGTGAATTAGTGAATTGGAACATCGGGAACATCAGAAATAGGAACATCCAGGACATCAGTGAACAAAACATCGGGAACATATGAAGTAGGAACATCCTGGACATCAGTGAATGGAACATTTGGAACATTAGAGATATCGGAAACATCTATCTTGTTGAAGGTTCGTGATGGCTAGTTTTAGTCTCTCAATGAAAACGAAAGTAGTTCGGTCATTCCGAAGCTCTATCTTGAAACAGCGATCCATTCGTTGTAGCACTTTGTAAAAACCACTCTAGAAAACTTCTAATGCCTTTCGAACGCGATCGGTCCTTAAGAATACCTGAGAGGAGGTCTGCAGGACTTTAGGCATATATGAGGTGCTTCGGGAAGGATGAAAAGTTGAAAGATTTCTAAAATCTAGTTCCTTCATTTGTGCCATAAATTTCTTCATGAAGTAGTTTTGGCTCTGTTTGCTGTTTAGTGTGAATTGACTAATTTCCATAGAACAAAGTGGAGTTTTTCCAGTGACGACTTCAAAGGCTGTAACCAGAATCATATGGGATGCATCGGAGATAGAGTAGAATGATGAGCAAGGATAGAAGACAATTCTCTTTTCTAGCCATTAAGGCGGTCTTGAGAGATTGATGAAATCTATCAATTTGGAAGTTAGCTTCTGGATGATAAGCTGTTATCCGAAGGCGGTGAAATCCAATTATGTGAGATAACTCTGAGAAGAACTCGCTCTCAAACTGAGTCCCTCTGTCAAAGATGACGTAGAGTGGAACAGCGAATCTGAATATCCATTGCATGAAGGTGTTAGTGACTGACTTGGCTATGGTGTTGGTAATTGAGATTGCTTCTGTCCACTTCGTATTGCGATCATTGCAGGTGAGTAGGCAGTTGAAAAAAAGAAGACGAAAATCAGCAGTTTGCTGAAAGTGAAAATGGCCTACGATGTCAATGTGAACTGTCTCGAATCTTGAAGATGGGATTTCAATTGGGGTGACCGTTGGCTTGGTGTGAAGATGAACTTTAGAAATCGGTCCGCACTGTTCACAAGTGCAGACGAAAAGTCGATGCAACGATTCATACGAGGCCAAAAATATCTCTTCTGATTAATAATAATGATCCTTTAATTCTTGGGAGAGACATTGAATGTGTATTATTACAAATTTGCAATCTGGCTGTTTCCGGAAGAAAAGATATGAGATAAGAGGTGGAGGTTTCACACCATATCTTGATGTTGTTCTGAAGAGGGTAACTGCGAAGGTGCGTGTCATAATGTTTGATTTCTTCATCCGTTTCTTGAAGTCGAGGGATAGCTGGAAAATCGACAGCATCCACAGTAAACGAAGAAAGTGTCTGGTACGATGTTGTCTTCTCCTCAATGTAGTGCATTGAAGTGATATACTCGGTGAGCACTTTTTGCTGGATTTTTGGAATAAAACGACGAAAAGAGCGGCTTGCGGTCCGTACACAGTGTGACAGTTCTTCCTTTTAATATATATTTGATGTGAAGTACAGAATAGTAAGCTGCTAGAAGTTCCCTGTCGAATGATAGCTTCTTGATGTTGAAATCTATTGGAATAGGTTGACCATTAATAATCTGGTGTAAAGCTGCTCCTATAGACGTTTGACTCTTATCTGTTGTCAGTTGCAGGTGTGTCACGTTTTACAATGAGAATGGAAACGCTGTCGCGACTTGAAGGGCTTCTTTTGTCTCTTGAAAATATGTTATTTCTTCCTGTGTCTAAGTAAGAGACTTCTCTTTAGGGTGTGTTTGGCTTTTTATGAAAGGGGAAAAACGACCTTGACGAAGTTAGAGATGAATCTTCTTTAGTGGTCGATCATCCCAAGATATTTTCTTAAATGAAGCTGCTGAGTATTGAGGAAGTGGGAAATTTATAATTGTTTCTTACTTGTTGTTCGGAGGTGTTAACCCTACTGAGGAGACTTTGTAACTGAAGAAGGTTAGGGATTTACTGAAGAATTCATACTTCTCCAACGAAATCTTGAATGAGTTCACCTGAAGAAGGTTTAAAACTCCCTTGTGGTGACCCTTATGCTCGTCTTCTGAAGTAGAGAAGATAAGGCAATCATCAAAATAGGTGAAGACGAATGGAAGATCTCTGAAGATTGAATCCATCACTCTTTAGAACGTACCTCAAGCGTTCTTCAGACCAAAGAGCATAGATAAAAACTCGAAGAGACTAAAAATGGGTGAGGACTGCGGTTTTCTCTATGTCATTCCTGGCGAATTTGAATTTGATGGTAAGCTCTCTGGAGATCGATTTTTAAGAAGATTATTGAATGTGTAGGCATTGACAGACTCTGGATGTGAGGAATTGGTCATCTGTCCTTCTTGGTAATATTGTTCAATGATCTGAAGTCTCCACAGGGTCTTCAAGTTTCGGGTGTCTTTTTAGGAACGAGATGCAGAGGTGACGCTCATGAAGATTTACGTAGTCTGATGATTCCACTCTTGAGAAGGATGTCGAATTCTGCCTTAGCTGCTTTTAATATATCGTCCGAAAGACGGCAGGCTCTTGCGAAGACCAGAGGAGAAACACCGGTTTAAATGTAATGGCAGGGTCCATCAGCTTTGACATTGAGTCTGTTGAGGTTTATTGGTGAAGATAGAGATGGAAATTCCTGCAGTAGAGGTGTTATGAAGGGATTATCCGTTTGAAGTTGAGCTTTTAGAGATGGAATTTTCTTGGAAGCAATTTTTAAAGTTTCTAGAAGAGTGTCTTGAAGTGTTTTCTGTCCACAATCGATTTGAAGGTTGAAATGATGTAGGAAGTCCATTGCTAGGATGAGCATTGCAACTTCTGCAACGTTGAAAGTCTAGTTGAACACTCTTCGTAGTCTGGGAATTATAATGTTTGCCATAATTTCTCCAAAACAGTTTATAGGCGAACCATTAGCTGCGGAACAAATGATGTTTGAAGGAAGTAGCGTCAAGTTGGAGACCATGGAGTAAGGTAAACTTGAGATGAAACACCGGTGTCCAACAAAAACTGTTTGCTTTGTGCCGAAAATTTTGATTTCAACAGTAAGCTGCGATCTAGACATGGCACAAATATCAGCTCGATTTATGGGTTTTCTGGTGGAGCGGGTGTAGAAAATCGTGAAGCCGGTCTAGAATTTGGCAAGATATTTAATCCTGCCTTATCACGCCATGTGCACCGTTGTTTACAATTCTTTAACCGTTGGCCCATAAAAGATATGTCCTTTGCAAACTTTGTTTCCTAATTCTGATGAAAAGGGAAGAGACCGAAATGAGTTTTAGTTGAAGATTGTGGAGCTCTCGCTGTTGTGGAAGAGGCAACTGCTTGTGAAGATACATTTATGACTGCGGTAGGTTGGGTCAAGGCTAGGTAACTAAGTTGCGAAAGCGTCAGAGTAGTGTGAGTGGCTAAGAGAGTTCTGATATAGACGTAATGGGTTTTTAGAAACTGCATTCGGACTATATCATCACCTATGTTTAATTTTCCAGCTTGTTGAATCATGTCCTGGAGGTAGATAAATTATTTTCCACCGTAAGCTTGTTTAGACAAAAGGTCATTGAACAGTTCGAACTTTTGATTTCTCGAAGGTGCTTATGACTGCTTGTTTAAGATGATCGTAGTCTTCTGCTGCCATTTCTAGTTGTGGAATTCTATCCAAGACTTCAGGCTGAATTGGGATAAGGCAAGGAAGTACTTGGTTTCTTGAAGTTTTTATTTTTGAGAGACGGAACTGGGCTTCTATAGCACGGAACCATGTAGGGACGGAAGGTCCCAGAGAATGCTTGAGGCTTTTATCCCTACTGTAGAAATGGTCTCTTCCTCCTTAGGTTCTTGGTGGTCTTCTTGATCACCAGGCATGGTTGTTAAGGTCTCTTGAAAAATATTGTCAGGAGAGGAAAACAGGCTAGTGATGTTTCGTTGTCGAGTAAACTGAGCACACTTTGTGGGTCACGAATTTATAGTAGTTGATATCTGTAGTTTAGAGGCCTGGTTCTACGAGGACGCCTTGCGTGAGAGGAAAGGAAACGTCAACGAAAGCTGGGTGTTCTTCGAGTCTCTCTTCGTAGTAGGGTTGTCTGCTTGTTAGTGAGTGGTGGCCACCCACCACTTCTCTTTGGACTCGCCGGTGCCTTTTGGTCGGCTCACTGTGATCGCTGAGTTGTATAGGTAGAACCCAAAAGTGTCGAACTACCGACTCTCACACAGCCCCTCTATATGGCTTACTGCGGTCACCAAGTCGTTTAGTAGGATAAGGAGAGTGTCAGATTACCAACTCTGATTCGAAACAGGGGGTCTATCTCAGAGAGATAGGTGAGCGGGAGACAACGATATCTTCGAGCTGCACAGTCCACTCGACTAACTAGTGGAGGGAATAAACTCTTGCTGGGTAGCAAAACTACCCAGTCTTTTCAGCTGTAGAAACTGAGGGAACTTCTGCTTCGTCCAAGGATACCACTGCTTCTCCTCTCAGTATTAGAGTCCCGACTACCGCTTCGGCTCGGGAAACAGCTATTTCTTCCTCTTCAGTCTTCAGGCTGTGGGCGGCGTCTTCTTCGACAGCGGCAGACCCAGGGAAGTCATCTTCGGCAGTTCGGTTATAAGAGGAGGCAACTATTCATTAAGCTTATCAACACCTCCTAAATTATCTCCAATTTTATCTCTTTATTAACGGAGAAGGGATGAATAACTCAGAACAGTTTCTACTTTATATTCATAGAGTTAGTTAAATTTAACCTTTAAAATACATTTAGTAAATAACATCAAATCAGTATATTAAAAAATGAGTATTTTACATAAAAAAATTATTGTGCATAAAATTCAATAATACATATTAAAATGCATTAAAATCGAAAGTTTCATAAATACTTTTTTTAAATAAAAGAATATATAATATTAATAAATTTTCATCTTACACCCTATTTTACTTAAAATGTAAAATAGTTACTGGTAAATTAAAGAGCTCCAAAATCGGGAGTCAAGCCGGGAACATTCTGATATTTTTTTTTTTTATACGATTACTATGTTTTCATAAATCTTTATTTTTATCCAAATATGTTGTATTAAAGGGACCCTCCTAGCAGGGGTTTGTCATTTTCTAGAGGTGAAAAATCAAAGTACACTTTTTGATTTTTCCATCTTTTTTATAGTACAATCTATGCCGATTCCAAATCTGTAATTAGTTTTTTAAAATTCGAAGTGGTTCCTGAGAAAAAGACTTTTTAATTAACACATGTCGAATGACCTTGAAAAAGTGAATGTGCTATGCCATACATTTTTTTTAAAGTTTTAAAAATCTTTTGAAGTAATCTTATAGCAAATTTTCTCCTGATTTCAAATATGTAATTAGTTTTACATAATTCCAAACGGTTACTGAGATATGACTACTCAAACATTGAATGTTCATCATATATAACATTATGGATTTTGGGGGTCTGTTTTGGAGGGGGTAATTATTTCCTAAATCTTTTTTTCATAAATTTTATAGTAAAATATATACTGCTTCCAAATTTGTAATTTGTTTTTCCTAATTCCTAACGGTTCCTAAGAAAAATACTTTTAAAGTGACACTTGTCGAACGACCTTGAACCTGGCTCATTACCGCTGACAAAGGAATTTTTTTTATTAATTTTTAAACTTTTTATGGTATATGTTAATAGAAAATAATACGCAAAATCCATATATGTAATTAGGTTTTCATAATTCCAAATGGTTACTGAGATATGACTACTCAAAAAATCTCAATGGGGGACCCTCCGATGAAAGGACATCTACTTTACGGGTTAAAAAAAAAATTTATCACTTTTTTAGTAAAATATATGCTGGTTCCAAATCTGTAATTAGTTTTTTTATAATTTCAAGTGGTTCCTGAGAAAAAGACTTTTCAAATGACACCTGTCGAATGAACTTGAAATTTGCTAGATATGGCAACTATTAAAATTTTTTGGTATGTTTTTATAGAACATGATAAGCAGATTCCAAATATGTAATTAGTTTTTCATAACTCTAAATGATTACTGAGATACGACCATTTAAACTTGGAATGTAATTCATAAATAACATTATGAGTCAACGTTTATGCGTTTTCTCGAATAAGCACTTTTACGAGAAAAAAATTTGACAAAAAAAAAAAAAAAAATTCAATAACTTTCTTTCAAATTTTCTGTGTGAGCTAGATACAGTTGGAGTAAGGTACTAAAGAAGTTTGAGCCAGGAAATAACTGCGGATCTATTAAAACTAGAGTGAAATTTGTTAAAATTTCGAAGAAATTTTTCTTCTTCAAAATTTCAAATGATTTTAGGCTAATATTAAACTACTTATACCGAACAGGTATTATCTTCATCAATCACTTCTTTTGAAAGCTACATATGTTTCTAATTCTTTAGCAAAAAAAAATTTATATTATGTATTTTATTAAGGATTGATATGATACCTCATATTGAAAGGTTTCAAACTCATTGAGGCACTGGTTTATGGCAACAAAAGTTCCCTTCACCGAACATTGTCAAGTCGGATAGGTTTCTGCACATATCCTACTAAGCAAATTTGAATTCCTGTTTGTTCGTCGATACTTGGGATGACGAATACGCTCCAGAATTCCTGGAGCGTTAGTTAAGCGTAAGGCTTAGTTTACATGGTGACTAATGGCGACAGTAGGAACTGGTGCTCTATACCCAAATTGTGGTAAATGTTAATTAAATAAATAATCCAACGGTTTGCAACCGTGTGAGAAGGGCATGCATTTGATCCACCTCTACCAATCCATCGGTTTGAAAATTCATCGTGAAGATATTGTCTGGAAAGGAAACTAAAGTGTGATAAAACACCACTGTTCAGAAATCATAGGTTAAATTGAATGATTATCGGAATGCGTAGAAGGTTCTCCAATTTTTGCTCCAATCATCTCCGATCATGATCTTCCAGACAATATGTTTGTCATAAACTTCGGTCCTGCCAATAAATTACAAGAAATCGTTTGCTGATATCAAGATTGTATTATAGCATGAAGACTGGCGTCGGTCAGTCTATGTTTATTGTGGGTATTTGTTATCCAATCTCTTGTAAATTTTGCCTCATCCGTAAAGACACAAGAATAGAACTATGGATCATTTCATTTGTCGGAAAATTGTAACCATCGAGAAAACTGTAACGGTGATGGATAATCTTGAACTCTGAGGCCTGTATTAATTTTTCACTTTGATTTTCGTGGAAAGTTCTCCACACAGTCTTGTACAAAACACTAAACATTCTGAAAAGTTTGTTTGCTAGTTACAGGGTGCTCAGTAATGCTGTCTGTCACATTCTCCTCCACTTCAGATTTGCGGATTTGTCTTCTAGCAACATAATAAGCAGTTAGATATTGAAAGGTATCAAACTCATTGAGACGCTGGTTTATCGCAACAAATATTCCCTTCGCCGAACATAGTCAAGTCGGATAGGTTTCTGCACATATCTTACTAATCAAATTTGAATTCCTGTTTGTTCGTCGATACACAAAATTCATATCAGCTAATTTGTCCCATTTGTACTCCATTCTATAAATCGATTGATATAGAGTGACATAATACAGGTACTTTAGAAGTTGCTGATACTTCATATCGAAAATCTATGATGTAATCTACAACACGAAATACTGTGTTGCTGATAACAAAGGTATTCGGTCGTATTGTCACATATAACATTATATATCGTCGTGTCAGTTTGTACCTATGGCTAATAATTTACTCATAGTTACCCATGATAAGTTATCTACCCATATACAATTGTAGTGTGGAGTATTTCTATTCTGGAGTTGTTACGAAATCTGAGACACAGTAACTTTAGAGCTGAACTGTGAAATTTGTTGCCCTTGTACATAAAGACTTTTTTTGATAGTTAGAGTTTGTACAGACGAAAGAGGGAAGTTTAGTAATAAAAGTTTTATGCCAGACTCTATCAAAAGCTTTTGATATGTCTATAGTCAATAGCAGAGGAACAAGAATTATAGAGAAGAGAAAAATCACCAGTAAAGTGTTCCATACAAAAGCTCATTACATACACCTAACGAAATAACTTCACTCGATATTTCTTTATATGAATTCATCAAATAAAAAAAGTAAAGTAAATATTCGAAAAGGAAACAATAAACCTACTCATATGAATTGAAGAAGGAGTTCGGTAGAGATAAGATTAAGGAGTAAAAATTGAAATTTGGCAACCTTTTGCCTTTTTATTTAAATTAAATTCTAGTAGCTAAATATTTACTAAATATATTAGATGTGCAGTATAATACTGTACGAAAATTAAAATTACTTGATATATATATATATATATATATATATATATATATATATATATATATATATATATATATATATATATATATATATATATATATATATATATATATATATATATATATATATATATATATAAGCGAATTGTACATCAAGAGTGAGGGTGAAGAGGGAACTATCTGATTGGTTTATCATAGGAGTGGGATTGAGACAGGGGTGTGTAATGTCGCCATGTTATTTAATCTATTGATGGATGGTATAGTTAGAGAAATGGAGAGAGATGGGAAGGGTATTAGGTTGAGAAATATGGAGGGTGAATGAGATGTAAATGTTTTACTTTTTGCAGATGATGCGGTGTTGGTGGCAGAATCTAGAATCTGGAGAAAAGTTGAAAATACTTGTGAGAGAGTTTGAGGGGAAATGTGCAAACATGAAATTGAAAGTCATTCCAGCGAAGAGTAAAGTCATGAGGATTGGAGGTGGGGATGGGATGTTGAGGGAGGAATGGGGGGTGTAGAAGTGGGGGAATGGAAACTTGAGGAGGTGGATGAATTCAAATATCTAGAAATGTTGGTGGAAGGTAAGGGTGGGACGGAAAAAGAAATAAAGAATAGAGTGGTAGAGGGAATGAAAGTGTTGGAAGGCCTAAGAAAAGTATGGAAGAAAGGAAAAATTTCGAAAGAAATAAAGATAATAATGTTTGAATGTATGTGTTTACCCTCTGTAATGAATGGGTGTGAAACATGGATGATAAGTGATCGGGCGAAGGAAAGTTTGAATGTCTTTGAAATGAAAGGTTTGATAGAGTAATGTAAATTGAGAAGGATTGATAAGATTGGAAATGAAAGAATAAAGGAGATGTGCAAATGAAAGAAGGGTGTAGTTGATAGAGCGGAGGAGGGTGTGCTAAAATGGTTTGTACATATATGTAGAATGAATGAGGACAGAATGGTGGGCAAGGTACTTAGATCCGAGGTGGATAGGGGTAGGGGGACGTGAAGGCCAAAGTGGAGATGGATGGATGGAGTGAGAGAGATTTTGGGTGGAAGGAATTTGAGTTTGAAAGAAGGTAGAAGACTTGCGGAGGACAGAGTGAGATGGAAGGCGGTGGTGAAAGGGGTTGAAAGGTTAGATGAGTATGTTTGTAACTGAATTGTTGCGGGCACCACCCCACGAAAGTGGGAAAGGTGATAATGAAGTATATATATATATATATATATATATATATATATATATATATATATATATATATATATATATATATATAATATATATATATATATATATATATATATATATATATATATATATATATATATATATATATATATATATATATATATATATATATATATATATATATATATATATATATATATATATATATATATATATTAGTGATGGCATATGCATTCGCATGCTCATCAAAATTAACATCCGCATCCGCACTTTTCGAAAATTCAACATCCGCATCCGCATCCGCATTCGCAAATTAGAAAAATATGACATCCGATCCATCACTAATATATATATATATATATATATATATATATATATATATATATATATATATATATATATATATATATATATATATATATATATATATATATATATATATATATATATATATATATATATTCATTAGATCTCTTTATTTTTCTCCTAATTCTACTGACTATCCTAAATTCTTTGACTATCTTAACTTTAAAATAATGCACATCCTCTCTCTTTCTTTTTTCTCTGAAATCATCAGTTTAAGAAATTTCAATGTTTACCACAAGTAAAGATTTTCAACAAGTTCTCAAAACATAACAGATAAACTTACCTATAATATCTCTATCCCAAATGACCTTCGAACAGATCGCCTTCTAAACCTTTTTTATTAACTTTTATTCCTTCTTTTATGGTGTAAAACTCTATCCTCCTCTGGGTTCCTCTGATCACCTTCTAATTTCTGTATCCTCTTCAATCTCTACAAGTTTTCCACAGGAGGAACCCCCGCTTTTTGCGTGGAAACGTTTTCGTCAAGTCGGTCTGACTTGCTATCTTACTTCTTTGATTTCCCATGGAATGACTATTGCTTCCGCTGGAGAGGTCCTTTCAGAATATGCTGATAGCATAACCAAGATGCTTTTATCAGTCATGTATGTGTACATTCTATATTCTTTCCCTTCAACTAAACGTTTTTATATATTTTTTTTTTTTTTTTTATTTATTTATTTATTTTTGCTTAAACTTGAATAGTCATTCACTAACTTTTGTTTCTTAAGATACAACAATGATTTTGTGACATGTATGACTTACATAAACTTACTTGAAAAATTATTACATATTTCAGTGAACAAAGTTATTTAGATTTGATGTTACTGTAAATGAAAGGATTCGAATCCGAATCCGAATCAAAATTCAGCAAGTTTTAGAATTCTCGAATCCAAATCTGAATCCAAAACCCTCGAATCCGAACCCTAATCCAGCAAGTTTTACAATTCTCGAATCCGAATCCATGAAAAATCTTCGAATCTGAATTCGGATTCGCCAATCACTGATATATATATA
>SEYY01009946.1:30000-40000 GCA_009176605.1 Armadillidium nasatum
TCGCGCTCGACATATCTTAAGCCTTTCGATAGAGTCTGGCACAATGCTTTGGTTTCTAAACTTCCCTCTTTCGGTATCTATTCTTCTCTCTTAATTTCCTTTCTGGTCGTTCTATAGGAGCTGTTGAAGACAGCCACTGTTCTTCCTTTAAATTTATTAATAGTGGTGTTCCTCAGGGTTCTGTCCTATCCCAACACTTTTTCTTCTTTTCATTAATGACCTTCTCTCTATTACCTCATCTCCAATTCACTCCTATGCTGATGACTTCCACCTTTCAGTACTCCTTTCAGTTTAAAAGACGTCCCTCTCAACAGCAGTTAAGGGATTCGAGAAGGGATGACTTGGAGCAACTAACCTCTGATCTTTCACGTATTTCAAATTGGGGCAGAGAAAACATGGTTGTTTTCAATGCCTCAAAAAGTCAGTTCCTCCATCTCTCACCTTGACACAATCTTCCACATAACTATGGTGTCTTCTTAGAAAACACACAAATCAAACATTCATCTGCTAGTAATATCCTTGGAGTATCCTTTTCTCGTGATCTTTCTTGGAAAGATCACATTATTCTCTTTCTTAACAAGCTTCTAAGAGGTTGGGGTTCTGAGGCGCCTTCAGAATTACTTCACGCCACCCCAGTTGCTTGCTCTCTATAGGGGTATTATTCACCCCTGAATGGAGTATGATTCACACATCTGGGGTAATTCCACTCACACAGCTCTCCTGGAGAAGGTGGTTTCTAGGGTTTTTTATCTCATCAACTCTCCTGCTCTTACTAACACTCTCCAATCCCTTTGTGCCCATAGATTGTTGCGTCACTCTCTCTTTGCCATAGATATTACAACGAACACTGCTCTTCTGAACTCTCGCCTCCTCCATTAAGAAGAGCTGGTGCCACACGCCTTTCTACACAATCTCATTCTTTCTCTGTCCAATCTGCTAAATCTTACAAAATCTTACAAAATCTGCCTTACTATAAAAGTCTGGTACACCCTCCCTTTATCTGTTTTCCCAACTTCCTTTGACTTGCAAACTTTCAAACGCCGTGCATCTGGACATGTGGCCTAAATCGACCAAGGTATGTTTTTTCCAACTCCGGTGGAATTTGGTAGGCCTCCGGTCTTTGCTCACAGGAGAATATATATATATATATATATATATATATATATATATATATATATATATATATATATATATATATATATATATATATATATATATATATATATATATATATATATATATATATATTATATATATATATTAGTGATGTATGTGACATTCGCATTGCATCTGCCTCCACATCTGCAGTTTGATTTTGCAATATCCGCATCCGCATTAGCAATTATTAAATGCAGATGCATAAAATTTTGAGAGTTAATAATTTTTTTGTCTAATGTTTAATTAATTTTTTGAATACCATGAATAAGAAAATAATGATTATTATTATTATTATTATTATTATTATTATTATTATTATTATTATTATTATTATTATTATTATTATTATTATATATTATATTATTATTATATATATATATATATATATATATATATATATATATATATATATATATATATATATATATATATATATATATATATATATATATATATATATATATATATATATATATATATATATATATATATATATATATATATATATATTATATATATTTTCCTTTCTTCCTCTTGATCGCTCTGATGGATTCTGTTGCTAACACTCCAACTGAAAAGGATATTTCAACCATGAACGATTCCGACAATGCTACTCCTACTTCTTGTCCCATATATTTACCTGTAATTACATTTGATCAAGTGAATGGGTTTCTGATATCTATGAACGTTAGGAAGTCAAGCAGCCTAGATAGAGTTGATATATATATATATATATATATATATATATATATATATATATATATATATATATATATATATATATATATATATATATATATATATATATATATATATATATATATATATATATGTATGGAGTACGGCTCTCATATCTGAAGTGGTTCAGGTTTCACCCGTCTTTTGGATAGTTTTTGAGTCAAAGGCTAAAAGACTTAAATTGTTCCGCTCTTTCCAAATGACTTTGGCCCTTTATCTTTGGGACATGACATTGGTGCCTTTTCTCTTTCTTATAGGTACTTCAGCAGTATATGGTTATTATTAATGTTAAAGAGACTCAATTATATATATATATATATATATATATATATATATATATATATATATATATATATATATATATATATATATATATATATATATATATTATAATTATATTAATAAATCTGACCTAAGGAAGGACTACCTCCTGCCTATGACACTTTTTCGTGGAAAGTCCCCAGGTATCAAGGGTCTAAATTCCGCTGGCTGACCAGGCCTATAGCGGATACTGGACTTTATTCCCATTAGCAAATAAATATATATGTTAGTGATGTATCGGGTGTCAAATTTTAAATATCTGCGGATGTCTATGCACATCTGCTGGATGCAGATTTTTAATGTTCTACATCCGCGTATGCGAATGTCTACGTTAATATATATAAAAGATATAGGTTCATATATATATATATATATATATATATATATATATATATATATATATATATATATATATATATATATATATATATATATATATATATATATATATATATATATATACACATCACCACTGCTTACGGGCAAAGCTCTATTCAAGGATATAGTGTTAGATCAATAAGAGAATCATAAAACTCCTATAAGTCTCACCTAACGCAATTTATGTAGGAAAGCACAGACATGGGCTTTAAAGTAATTGAGATTAAATTCCGCAGAAAACACAGAAGATGGGAAAGAATTCCACAAACAGAAGTAGCTGTAAAGAAGGAGGCACCACATGGACAGGCCTGAAATTGCCAATGTCCACACAAAATTTATGTGCAGACAATGCATCCCTTTGTGCCACGAGGCCGTCATAAGTACAGAAGTATAAGAGTGGACCGTTTCCTCGAGTATTTGCCACTGTAGTACCTATAGAAAAGAAACAAGGCACCAATGTTAAAGGGCCAAGTGAATTAGAAAGAGCGAAACAATTTTAAGTCTTTTAGCCTTTGACTCAACACTATCCAAACGACTGGAGAAACCTGAGCCACCCCAGATTTGAGAGCAATACTCTATAAAATCGCGAATAAAGACCTATTGTATAACGAGTATCCGGGAAGAATTATAAAATTCCCGCAGGATAAATATAACTCCAAGCTTCTTTGGGGCAGCTCTAGAAATCATTGTGATGTGAGGTTTCTAAAACATGTTTTTGATTATGTGAAGACCAAGGATGTTTCTACTGTCAACAGGAGACAGGAGAGGACCATAAAAAGAAATAGAAAAGTTAAGAGGTGTCTTTGAGTGGGAGATTTCTAGAAGTTGAGTTTTTAAAGAGCTGAATTTCACAAGGTTGAGACTACCCCACTGGGAAATTCTATTCAGATCAGCAAGAATAGGAATCGAAAGATGAAGACGAGAAGCAAAAAAGGGAGCAGATTTGAAATGAGTACAAGAATGGAGGGTCAAGTTATCGGCATATGAATGGATAGGGTTAGATGAGCAGCTGGGAAGATCATTAATGAAAAGTAGAAATAGAGTAGGAGACATGTCAGAACCCTGAGGGACACCGCTATTGACAGGAAATGAAGATGTCACCTCATCAATAACTGATCTCAGGTGAATAAGGACAAAGGTAGTACGGTCGTTGAAGCAAATACCACCCCAGAACATTTTGTTCCAACCTCCGTACGATTCTTTTGTTAAATTTTGTAAATACTATAACGTTCACCATGTCTACACGAGACTATCACAAATATCTGTAAATCTCAGACATACCTTGATTTTGTCTGTGACCAACACACGCTTTCAATCATTGATTGTCCAAGGTGCATTGTACAATCGTTGTACTATATGTAGGGTAGTAATTAACGGCATGATGGCACCTCTTCTTTTTGCTAAGTCAGCTTCATGGAGCTCTCATCTGACATTTACAGCTAACTTTCGCACATTCTTTACGGTCACAAGGGCATTGCGAAGCTGAATACTAGTGTAGTAACCCTTCCCTTCCACGAAGTCTATTATGCAATTTCGCGTAAGTAAACCGGTTAACCATTCAATTTATTGTGATATGATGCTCACCAAGCTAATTCACCACATACCTCATAGGCTCATACCACTGCTTTACTCTAACTGGGTGAATGCTCTTCGAAAATAGCTCTCTCTCAATGACGTGACCTATCTATGTTAATGGACGTACTGGGTGTAGAGCTGCTGCTACAATTTTTGCTACAATGGCCAACACAATCGACGGATGCTGTAGAGGAACTGAAACACCACAAGACCTATACATGGAATAAACTACTTTCACTCCTCGTTGCACGCCAATGGCATCTGTCGGACACGTGATTTTGTTCTATTTAGGCAAACTTCAAATGTTTATGACAAACCACATGTGTTTTAGGATGCTTACAAACATGACGTAATTTTCCTAATTGGTTCTATAATTCTAAACAGAAATATATATATATATATATATATATATATATATATATATATATATATATATATATATATATATATATATATATATATATATATATATATATATATATATATATATATATAGTGACTATTTTTATGCAAAACAGTCACTTAATATAAAATTCTTGAAGGTCTAAAATTCTTCATTCATAATTATATATTTCTTTCAGCTTAAAACGTTATTTTTTAAGTCTCTTGAAGTTGTTTGACAATAAACCGATGATTTACTTAAAGATCTTTTCACAAACAAAATATTTCTGAATAAATAATATTTATTTGTCACCCAAATTAATCATCAGAAAAATTGTTAATAAGCGATAGCCAAAAAAAGTTTTAAAGTTGAAATATGATGAAATTTACCTAATAATAGTGTTAAATTATATGATTACTTCATTTACTGAATGAGTAGAGGCGAAATTCTTCCAAGATTTCAAAACTCATTTTTTCAAAACAAAAGACTTGAAAACAGTTTTCGATAACAATGATGATTTGCTTCATCATTTTTTATTAAAAGCAAATCGAAATAAAATAGAATTTGAAAAGGGATGAATAAAAATAAAATGAATCATTGAAAGATGTAAAGAATGGGGGGGGGATGATGGGAGAAGTCATACAATATATTAGGGGTGGGGAAACGGCGGCAGGAGGGCGAGTTCTCTCCCTCGAAGGGTTCCATTGCGCCTCGCCATATAACGAAATTAAATTTAAAAGTGAAAAATTATTTTCACTTCAAAGAATTATTTTATTTCATTTACTAATTGAATTATATATATATATATATATATATATATATATATATATATATATATATATATATATATATATATATATATATATATATATATATATATATATATATATATATAAGCATTAATCATTCCTAAACTAAAACCTGGCAACGACCCATCAAACCTCTCCTCATACCGCCCAATCTCCCTCTTATCCAACATCTGCCAAAAACTACTTGAAAAACTAATCCTAAATTCTATCCTCCAATTCATCCCACAACAAAGCTTCCAACACGGTTTCAAACCCAACCACTCCACCACCACAGCTCTCACCAACATCATCCAACCAATAATAAACGGACTAAACCATAATCCATATCACAAAACAATATTAATAGCAATTGATATAAACAAAGCCTTCGATACTGTCCCTAGACACAATCTTATCCATAAAATCCTCCAATCCAACATCCCAACAAACATCAAGAAATGGTTAGCCAACTTCCTATCAGGAAGAACCGCCCAAATACAACAAAACGGCCAAAAATCTCGGACCATAAACATAAGAAACGGAGTACCCCAGGGAGCCATACTATCCCCCACACTATTTAACCTATACACGGCGGATCTCCCGCAACCCCAAACAACTCACACCCACATTACTTCATACGCCGACGACATAACTATTGCCACCACACACCAAAATCTCGTTACCGCCAACAACAATCACACAAGACTACTTAACACTAATCCAAACTTGGCTGACAGAAAACCGGATGACGGCATCCCCAAACAAATCCTCCATAACCCTCATAACAACAGACAAACACCTATCCAACACCCACCCACAAGTCCTACTAAACAACACCCCCATACCCCTCAACAAAACTCCAAAGATTCTCGGCCTAACATTTGACACCCACCTCACTTTCACCAAGCACATCCAAAATACCACCTCAGCCGCAAACAGAAAACTCAACATCCTCAAAACAGTGGCCAACACAGACATACACAACAACATACAAACCTAAATTACCATCTACAAACAAATTATACGCCCCACCATCAACTATGCCTCCCATAACTGGCACCCATTGCTCTCCGATCAAAACTTAATGACACTCCAAATAACGCAAAATAGAGCCCTCCGCACAATCACCGGCTGCACACCCACAACCCCTCAACAACACCTACATAAAAAAAACAAAATACTCCCTATAAAGAACCACCTCGAAATGATAGGCACTCAATTTTACGCAAAAACTCGTCTACCCATACACCCATGTCACAACACTCTCCTCCAACCTACCGTACACAGACTAAAACAACCTCCATTATCCACCGGTACCTTTTACAAACAAATCCTAAATCACATCCCCCACCTCCCCCCAATACCACAATAACCAAACATATACACACTCAACTAACAACATTCCTACCTGATCAACAGACCACCAAACAACATCCTTGACATACCCCCTCCCGAAATAAACCCCGACTTCAGCAACCTCCCAAGACACTCACAAATGACATTAGCAAGATTGAGATGTGGGCACCACCCAAACTTACAACATTACAAACACAAATTCAAAATAAACCAGACAGCATCTCCCACTTGTACCAGATGCGGAATGGCCCCGGAGACCGAGTCACACTTTCTATTACACTGTCCTTCCAACTCTCGCCCCAGAATCTCCTGGGGCATCACTTCATTAAAGGATCTCTGGACGAGGCCGACTGCGGCAGGCAGCTTCATTAGCGAAGTGTGGCCACCTCAATGTGGGGTGGTCAGGGGGTGAGAAGGTAAAAAGAAAAGAAAAAAAAGGTATATATATATATATATATATATATATATATATATATATATATATATATATATATATATATATATATATATATATATATATATATATATATATATATATATATATATATATATATATATATATATATATACGCATTGGAATTACTCATGATCTACAGTCATGACGTCAATCCCAAAGGATTCCCACAACCGCATCTCAAGCAAAGGGCAACGAGGTCAAAGATCGAATCCATCACTTGCAGACAGTTATATAATAGATTTTAAAGTCTGCTATAACTCTCACAGACTATTTTCATGTAGAAAATAAAGTCTGCTATAGGATTCGAACCAGCAAACTTTAAGATAGTAAATCTTGCGCGTTCACCACTCTGTCCTCCGCAAGAATGCTACCCTCTTGCAAACTCAAACACCTACCTCCCAAATTTCCATCACCCCTTCCATTCATTTCATCTCCCTCTTCCCCTTCCACTTCGAATCTAGGTACACTGCCAACCAACCTGTCTTCATTCTTTCTACACACATGTCAAAACCATTTTAGTACACCCTCCTCCACCCTATTTACCACGCTCTTCCTCCATCCACATCTCCCTTACTCTTTCATTTCTAATCCTATTTCCACTTCTCACATTCACATATCGTTCTCAATCCTTTCATCTAAAACACATTCAAACTTTTTCTCGCCTGAACATTTATCATCCAAGTTTCACACTCATACATTACAGACAGAAGATACATACCTTTATTTCCTTGGAAATTTTCCCTTTCTCCTAAACTCCTCTTTGGCCCCCCATCACTTTCACTCACTCTATCACTTTATTCTTTATTTCCTTTTCCATCCCCCCTTTACCTTCCATTAACATTCCCAGATATTTAACTCTTCCACCTCCTCAAATTTCTCTCTCTCTCTCTTCACCACCCCCATCCCCATTCCTCTTCTTTCACATCCTCATCTCGATCCCTAATCCTCATAACTTTATATTTTGCTGGATTTACTTTCAGTCCAATGTTCACACAATTCCCCACAAACTCTCTCACCAACATTCTCAACTTTTCTCCAGACTTAGCCACCAACACCGCATCATCTGCAAAAAGTAAAACATTTACCACCCATTCATACTCCACACTTCTCAACCTTATACCCTTCCCTTCCCTCTCCATTCCATTAACCACACCATGAATCAACAGATTAAATAACCACGGCGACTTTACAGCACCCCTGTCTCAGTTCCATTCCTACATTGGATAACTATTGTTATAGTAATGATGTGATATATATATATATATATATATATATATAATATATATATATATATATATATATATATATATATATATATAATATATATATATATATATTATATTATATATATATATATATATATATATATATATATATATATATATATATATATATAATATATATATATATATAATATATATATATATATATATATATATATATATAATATATATATATATATATATATATATATATATATATATATATATATATATATATATATATATATATATATATATATATTATATAATATATATATATACAAATCAATGAGTTCCCATCTTCAACTTCACCCTTGATCTACAATTTACATAAAAGGACTTGATATCTCTCAGTAATCTACCCCTTAATGTTTCAAACAACTTCCTCCTACATACCTTATCATATGCTTTTTCCAAATCCATAAAGCATATATATCCCACTTTATATATATATATATATATATATATATATATATATATATATATATATATATATATATATATATATATATATATATATATATATATATATATATATATATATATACTTCTTGGTCAATAAGAAATTAAGAATACTTCTAAATAAGACGGCTAGGTGGAGAGAAAATTTAGATGCAATAGCGAATAAAAATTGAAATAATAAAGAAATGAATCATAGTAATGAACCAAAATGAAACTTCAAATAAATATTCTTTAAAATCTCTGCTTTACGAGTTTACGATATTTAGCCAAATGTCAACTGACCAAGAACTAACTACCCAAATTCAAAACATTCTGGCACGTTTATAGAGTGATTTTGGTTCTTTCGTCGTTATTCTTTGCTGATTAAAAAGATAACGAGATAAGACTCTCTTCACTACACGACATTCTTCATTCTTCTTTAGAGAAATTTTTGTGACTCAAATATTTCATATCGTAAAAAAAATTGACAATTATTTCACTCGATACCAAGATTCCTGACTAAAGTATTTCAATTTTTATACTAATTGAAAAGGTAAATGAAATTGATATCTGAAATCTGATAGACGCTTCCAAAATGAATGCAAATACAAATGGTTGCTAGGCTAAAAATTAACTAGCTAGAAAAAAAAAAACAGAAATATTATATATATATATATATATATATATATATATATATATATATATATATATATATATATATATATATATATATATATATATATATATATATATATATATATATATATATATATATATATATATATATATATATATATATATATTATATATATATATATATATATATATATATATATATATATATATATATATATATATATATATATATATATATATATATATATATATATATATATATATATATATATATATATATATATATATATATATATATATATATATATATATATATTCGACTGAAGGTCCATCCCAAATTTTTGTTCACCAGTCATATACAGATACATTAAACTTAGATCTGTGAATGAAAGAGTCATTGTAAAGAAACAATTGAAGGAGATCAAAAGAGTTTGAACAATAAAAATTAAATGCTTTGTTATTGGAGGAAGTTTTCCTTCTTTAATTTATTCCTAATCAATAGTTACAT
>SEYY01009946.1:42500-48390 GCA_009176605.1 Armadillidium nasatum
CCTTTTTAGCTATTCTCCTTTCTTTCATCTTATAAACATGCAAAAAACCACCTCAGTATGTTCTGTTCAGCTCTCAAAACCGTACTCCTCTCCAACTACATATCTCCTTTATTCTCACTTTCCTGACTCTATCTTTTCTACCTACACCACATTCAGCTCTCACACCTTTCATTTCAAAAACCCCAACCTTTTTTCTCTTTCTCGCATTCAACCTTCACACCTCGCCTTCATACATAACCACCGGTATGCAACATCACTCAGATATATATAAAAAGGAAAAGGGATAAGATGGTGCGAAGAAGTTATAGAAAGATATGTCTGTTGAGTATGGTAAGGAAGATTTATGGAAGGATATTAGCGATTAGAGTAAAAGAATTGACAAGTTAATTGGTAGGAAAGGAACAAGTAAGCTTTAGAGAGGATAGGGGATGTATGGACCAGGTGTTTACACAGAGCATGATTGGTAAGAAATTGCGTGAGAATATATATATTTATTTTACAGAGAAAACACATGATAGGGTAAGTAAGAGGAAGTTGAAAGGGATCGAAGCCTTTTGTAAAAAGTGTAGAGCTAGGGTGAGGGTAAAAATGGTCCTTACTGATTGGTTTACTGCAGAAGTGGGGCTGAGACAGGGGTGTGTAATGTTGCCTTGGCAGCTTAATCTGTTGATGGAAGGTATAGTTAGGGAAATAGATATGGAAGGGAAGGGTGTTAGACTGAGGTAGGGTGAATGGGAGGGAAATGACTTGATGCTTGCAGACGACGATGTTGGTGGCGAAGTCTGGGTAACGTCGAGAATGTTGGTGAGAGAATTTGTGAAGAAATGCGCGAACAAGGGATTAAAGAGTTAATCAAGCAAAAAGTAAAGTAAGAAGACTTGAAGGTGGTGAGAAAGTGGTGAGAGGGGAGGAATGGGAGGGTGTAGAGGTGGAGTGAGAGAAATTTGAGGAGGGTGAAAGCTCAAATATCTGAAAATGTTGGTGGAAGGAAACAGAAGTATAGAGAAGGAAATAAGATATAAAGTGGTGGAGGGAATGAAAGATGGAGGAATTAAAGGAAGCGTGGAACAAGGGGAGAATATTGGAAGATACAAAAGTAAAAATGTTTGAGATTATTTATTTGCCATCTGTAATGTATGGGTGTGAAACATTGAAATGCTCAGGTGAGAAAAAGATCGAATGTGTTTAAAATGAAGGACTTGAGAGCTATTTGTGGTTTGAGAAAAGATAGATAGAATTAGAAATGAAAGAATAAGGGAGAGGTGTCGATGGAGGATGGGTATGATAGATAGAGCGGAGGAGAGCATACTAAGGTGGTTTGGACATGTGTCCTAAATGAGACAGGATGGTGGGTAGAGTACTTAGATAAGTTGTGGAAGGGGGGGAGATAAAAGCCAGAGTGGAGACAGATTGATGAAGTGAGGGAGATTTTGGGGAAAGGGGGTTAAGTTTAGAAAAGGGAAGAAGGGTTGCGGAAGACAGAGTGAGATGGAGCGTGTTGTTGAAGGAGGTGGGAGGAATGATGTATTTGTGCTTGTGCTTATGAGGAAACTGTGGCGGGCACTACCTCAGGAAAGGTGAAAAGTGTAACATATATATATATATTATATATATATATATATATATATATATATATATATATATATATATATATATATATATATATATATATATATATATATATATATATATATATATATATATATATATATATATATATATATATATATATATATATATATTATATATATATAGTATTATATAATTTTTTTAATTTTGGAGACAGTAATTGTAAATAATGTCTAAGACAGGGTTGTGTAATGTCCCCTGGGTTATTTAATTTATTCATTGACAAAGTGGAAAGTGAGGGAAAGGGGTGAGAATGAAGTAGCATGATGGTATGTGGGATGAAAATGTGTTGATTTATGCGGACGATGAGGTACTTTTGGCTGAGACACAGGGAAATTTGGAAGTATTGGTGGATGAGTTTGTAAAGGGTTGTGATGATTTCGGCTTAAGAGTAAATACGGGTAAGAGTAAAGTACTGTGGATGAAAAATGACGAGGGAGTGGAGAGTGCAGTGGATAAGGGAGATGATTTACAATTTAAAGTGGGTAGGGAGAGATTGGAGCTAGTCACTTCATTTAAGTATCTCAGAGTGATTTTTGGAGAGGGTGATGTTAGTATGGGTGATGAAGTTGGTTATAGAATAAGAGAAGGGGAGAAAGTTGTTGGGTGGTTTGAAGAATATTTGGGGTAGAAGAAGGCTACCAAGGGAGGTGAAGTTGAGAATGTGTGAGAGATTTTGTATACCGGTGGTTATGTATGTGAGTGAAGTATGGAGGTTGAACGCTAGGAAGAAAAAAATGTAGATGTTTTCGAAACGAAAGGTCTGAGAGATATTTCTGATATTTGTAGAAGAGACAGAGTCATGCAGGAATGTTAGAGTAAGGAAATGTGTGGATGGAGAAAGAGTATGGTTGAGAGAGCTGAACAAAGGATGCTGAGATGGTTTGGACATGTTTGTAGGATGAATGAAGAGAGAATGGCTTAAAAGGTATTTGTTTCAGAAGTGGAGAGTGTGAGAGGAGGTTGGATGAGTAATGTTAAGGAGCTGTTAAGGGATAGAGGGATGAATCGGGTGGATGGTGTGCGGTTGACAGAGGATAGGAATGAATGGAAAAGATTGGTAAAGATGTGAGTGTTTTATTGGATGTGGCCTGCGATAAACACCACCCCACAATTCTGGGAAAGGTTGTATATATATATATATATATATATATATATATATATATATATATATATATATATATATATATATATATATATATATATATATATATATATATATATATATATATATATATATATATATATATATATATATATATATATATATATATATATATATATATATATATATATATATATATATATATATATATATATATATATATATATATATATATATATATACCTAGTCTAATTCTGCAAAATGCAGCGAAAAAAATAGTTTTAAGTAACACCGGAATAATAAGACTGCTTATTCCTTCTTAGATTCAAACTTTGGAAATTATCAATCAAATTCCTCAATTCAAACATCGTTTTTCAGAAAATAAAGAAATATTTTTAACACTGAATATTTCAAATAACAGTAATTAATATTTAAAGGCGAAATGACTCGGAATGGCTGTTGCGTTCCATGATGTGATTTTTATCAAACTTTATTTATTATATATTATATACAAATATATTTTCCATTTACTTTAAAAATACATTTATTTACTTCTTTAAATAGGGTTCAGTCCATTATGGAAATATGATTTTATCCTAAACATAATATAAATAATAATCTTAATCTTGATTATTGCACTGGAAAATAATAATAATAATAATAATAATAATAATAATAATAATAATAATAATAATAATAATAATAATAATAATAATAATAATAATAATAATAATAATAATAATAATAATAATAATGATATGATATGATAATAATAATAATAATAATGATATGATATGATAATAATAATAATAATAATAATAATAATAATAATAATATTAAGAATGATAATAATAAACAATAATAATAATAATAATAATAATAATAATAATAATAATAATAATAATAATAATAATAGATTGTGGTAATAATTTATGATGTTAGCAATAATGTGAGCAATACTCATAAAAATTGCATTAACAATACGATCAATAACAAATAATAGCAATAGATATCGGTAATAATAGCATAAAATAATATATAAATATAATAAGTGTTATAAATAACAATAAAATAAGAACTTATTAAGCAAATAAATGCGTAGAGAAGCAAGATAAAATGAATAATTACAATTGTGACCACTGACACTTAGACCAGCTAGATTTTTTTAATAATAATAATAATAATAATAATAATAATAATAATAATAATAACAAGTTCATGCGCGTATCCCAAAGGGATACGCATATGTTCTTGCTGACAGTTAAATTTTATTATAAAATTTTATTATAAAAATAATAAAATTATTATTAAAATATTTTGTGAAGAAACAAATATTTATTTAAATAAAATTAATAAAATTATTATTTTTAATATAATTTTATTATTATTATTATTATTATTATTATTATTTATTTAAAGAAATTTAATAAAATTATTTGGTGAAGCAACATATCTATTTGGTGAAGCAACTTAATAGTGTACCGCGCAAAATGCACTTAGGCCAAAAATGAACGGAATAATAATAATAATAATAATAATAATAATAATAATAATAATAATAATAATAATAATAAAAATAATAATAATAATAATAATAATAATAATAATAATAATAATAATAATAATAATAATAATAATAATAAAAATAATAATAATAAAAATAATAATAATAAAATAATAGTAAATAATAATAATAATAATGATAATGATAATAATAATAATAATAATAATAATAATAATAATAATAATAATAATAATAATAATAATAATAATAATAATAATAATAATAATAATAATAATAATAATAATAATAATAATAATAATAATAATAATAATAATAATAACGAAAAATGGAAACATGTATGTGATCTCTTTTGGACTTTAAATAACATGGAAGCAACAAGAGTTTTTCATACTTTTTGGAGTGAATCGATGATGAGCAAGTCTTTTTAGAAGAAGGCTTGGGGTGAGTGATTCTTGAACGATTTCAGCTCATTTATTCCTTTTTACGAGCTATTTCTCCGGAATTTTGTTCAAGTGTTTTTTGTTCTCTTTAGAGTTAGGGATTTTGTACTTTATAAATTAGTTTTCCTTACAGTTTAGTTCTACATAATAAGGATAGAAGTATATATGTTGTTCAACTTATATCTTTTACAGATGTGCAGACACTATAACGGAGTGTATATTTTTAAGCTTCAGAATTGATAAGCTTTTGAAAAAAGAAAATGTACACCCATACTAATTATGAGATCCTGATAACACAAAAATGTTCTTTTTTTTCTATTTTTTTTTTTTCATAGTTACAAGAATTAAAACAAAGCTTCTATTGCTTAACCCTGTATAAATCGACTAAAGAGTAAAGAAAAATACACAAGACTGTAACAAAGTTTTTTTGAAGTTATTTTCTCTAAAATTTCTTTTATCTTTATGAATGCAAATTTAAATATGACATTTTTCAAACAAGAATAAAAATATGTTCTCTGAAAAAGAAGCTTTTCATTTAAGACATTTTCGGTGAAACTCGATTTGTGATTTTATCTTTCTAACAATAATGTGCAAAAAGATTTTTCCGTATTTTGTTATGTTTCTTTCATGGAAGGTTGAGAGAGCCTGTTTACCTTTGTGTAAGTGAGAGAGCCCATTTACCTCTATATTTATGTAATAATTTTTAACTTTAGATTTCAGTATACCTATGTATCTGTATAATATTAAGAAAGCATTTTAATTTAAGTTTTGTTAACTCTAAAGAGAACAAAAAACACTTGAACAAAATTCCGGAGAAATAGCTCGTAAAAAGGAATAAATGAGCTGAAATCGTTCAAGAATCACTCACCCCAAGCCTTCTTCTAAAAAGACTTGCTCATCATCGATTCACTCCAAAAAGTATGAAAAACTCTTGTTGCTTCCATGTTATTTAAAGTCCAAAAGAGATCACATCCATGTTTCCATTTTTCGTTATTATTATTATTATTATTATTATTATTATTATTATATTATTATTATTATTATTATTATTATTATTTATTATTATTATTATTATTATTATTATTATTATTATTATTATTATTATTGATTATTATCATTATTATATTTTTATTATTATTATTATTTATTTATTATTATTATTATTATTATTATATTTTATTTATTATTATT
>SEYY01009949.1:7500-25000 GCA_009176605.1 Armadillidium nasatum
AAAAAATTACCAAACCTTCTAAAAAAGGAAAATGTTGAACGGTTGGCAATTCTGCTAAGTAGTGGAGATGAAGAGCAATTATTAGGTTTACCGGTATTGATAAATAGTATGGGGGTCACTCATTCCCAAAGCCATTTGTGAATCTCTTGAAGAATGGGGTGTGAGTGAATAGATAGAGGCCATTTGTTTTGACACCACATCTGTAATTACAGGACGACTTAGGGGTACGTGTACCTTTGTTGAAAAAGCAATAGGAAAGAATCTCTTATATTTTATTTGTAGGCACCATATCTTGGAGGTCTTGGAGGTTGTTTTGAAGGCAATTTTTGAGTTTAAAATGGGACTAACCACTGATTCTCAACCCAATGAGTTTTAAAAATTTCCAAACCATTGGTCGAACATAGACCAATCTAACTACAAAGTTGGTGTAAAGGATGAAACTGTTAGAAACACAGTAAAAAAAATTTTGAAGAAGAGGTTTCATTTTTTCTTCTTTCTCAGTTGAAAGAGCTACAACCTCGTGATCATTATATGGAATTAATAAAATTATGTTTAGTTTTAGGTGAAATCCCCAGGAGTACAATTCGTTTAAGAGCACCTGGTGCTTTTCATCACTCCAGATGAATGGTAAATGCCATCTAATCCTTGAAAATATTCATTTTTAGAGAACAATTTATTTTGTCCGATAGAGATTTAACAGCAATGAGGAACATTTATTCATTTTTAATAATAATTTATGTTAGCATGTGGTTTCGAGCACCTAATGCAGTGATGGCTCCTAATGAAAACTTAAAATGTTTTAAGAACAACATTCAATACCGTTAGATGGATCAAAGTATCTCAGAAAAAGCTATAGGTAAATATTTAATTCACCTGTGGTGTTTAAACCCAGAACGGGTTTGTTTTAGTTTATTTGATCAAAAGGTATCAAAAATGTAAAAGGCAAAATGGCTAAAAAAATAATCCCATACTATAATATTGATAAACCTGATGATTTCGATAGAATAGTAAGAGTTCAAATCCATATGGAAGCAGCCGAAAAATTATTCAAGGAAGATAATATTGATCTTGATTATTTTGTTTCAGAACAGAGCTTCCTTTTTTCAGCTCTACAAGATATTCAAAGATTTTCTCAGTCACAATCCAGACACATGGCTTGAAAATCAAGACTACTTGAAATATATATTGTATAATATATAATAGTCGTAATAAAATATATATATATAATATATATATATATATATAATATATATATATATATATATTATATATATATATATATATATATATATATATATATATATATATATATATATATATATATATATATATATATATATATTTTTTTTTTTTTTGTTTTTTTTATAAAAGTTCACATCTCACGGGCATTGCCCTATTCGAGGAGAGGAACTTTTCTAGGTAGTATATACCTAGGATCCCCAAGTGGGATCGAACCGGCGCCCTCAAGCACGTGAGTCAATCACTTTACCGTTAGAGCCACGGTAAACGGCTATATATATATATATATATATATATATATATATATATATATATATATATATATATATATATATATATATATATATAATATATATATATATATATATATATATATATATATATATATATATATATATATATATATATATATATATATATATATATATATATATATATATATATATATATATATATATATATATATATATATATATATATATATATATATATATATATATATATATATATATATATATATATATATATATATATATATATATATATATATATATATGTAATAGTCACAAAATTAAGGGTTGTAAATGATACAGCTGAAAGAGGAGTGAAATTGATACAAGATAATAATAATAGTGTCACAAAAGATTAGGAGCAAAAGTAGTACCTTCTTCAGGTGGCAGTGGAATTTCACTGTTTGTATCCCGACGAATCAAAAGCCACCCTTTCAAAACCATTGTCAGATGGACCGCTAACTGTCCTTCCTGTTTGCCTTGAGTGTAGTTCTTAAATAAATAAATTGATATATTTCATTTTTTATTGACAAATTATCTTTGAGTTCTAAGTAATACATTTCATTATAATTATGACTTTATGAATGTATAACTTTCCTCAAGGTTTAATTAAATATTTTTGCTGAGGATACAAATATTAACTATTCCTTACGTCTCAGATTCAATGAAAAAAAAAAAATTTAAATACACAAAATATCTTCCATGACTTACACGTATTCAATAAGTGTCATACAAGGTGTGCGAGATCCCAACTAAAGCTACTAAATTGAAGTTTTCTCGGAAGCTATTTATTTTGCACGGAAAAGTATTAAAATCAATTAGAAAGAAAAATATTAACTTCAAAATGAATCTACCTAGAAGACAGTATCTTAAACGGCTAGGGAGTAACTGGGGGAAAACTATAACCTTAGGGCTCTTGAGGCACAAGCTAACTGTTTGATTTAGCTGAGATTTTGATAATCTCGATTTTTCATCACATAGCACATTTTTGGCCCATGGTACGAAAGAAAATCGAAAACTGATTTTTTAAAACCACCCTAGTACCTAATATATATATATATATATATATATATATATAATATATATATATATATATATATATATATATATATATATATATATATATATATATATATATATATATATATATATATATATATATATATATATATATATATATATATATATATATGACATCGTGTTTATATTATGATTCTTCTTTTATTGGTTTAGTTTTTTTTTCTCTAATATTTTCAAGACAAAAATCCAAAAATTCAGAAAGTACACTATTATATATATATATATATGCATGCGTAATAAGTACATCTGCGGAATGCTTACTCAGGTGAGATCAAAGTCGGCATCCGTTATAGACCTGTCCAGTCAGCGGATGTTTGCCGTAGGTCTGTGAAACCCTTGGTTCATCCTCGAATGAACCTGCTTACAGTATTAGTTACCTTTCCTGGGGGCGAATTTTGATTTTGATTTGAATATTCTGTACATAATTCTTCGACTATCTAATTTCCAAAATAAAGTATACATTCCCTCTTTCTTGCTTTTTTTGGAATCGTCAGTTTTTTTTTTTTTTTTTTTTTTTTTTTTTTTTTTTTTATTTAAAAAAAAAAAAAGTTCACATCTCACGGGCATTGCCCTTTCGGAGAGGAACTTTTAGGTAGTATATACCTAGGATCCCGAAGTGGGATCGAACCGGCGCCCTTAAGCACGTGAGTCAATCACCCTACCGTTCGAGCCACGGTAGACGGCAGTTGATGATCTTAATTTTCACGACAGAAAATAGTTCTCTTGAAATTTTCAAGATACAACTGGTAATGTCGCCTATAACAGTTTTTATTTAGAGCTTCCCTCTGCTGATGGTGCAACTTCCAGTCCGTATCTTGTTCGATTTAGAGATGAACTAAATATATATGATCTTTTTTTGATTTCTTATTATTATGTTATTATTCTCGCTGTTATTATTATTATATAATAATATCGAGTTTAACCGATTTTCATGTACATTAATAATAATAATAACAATAAAAATAATAATCACTTATGGGAAATGTTTAAAATGAGCTATATATATATAATAATAAAAAAAAAAAACTTAAAAATCTCGAGAAATGATACTTGAAAAGATTATGAAGCTTTCAATTTTTATATTTATAACACTTAAAATTAAATATTTCTTACATATGATTTTTTTTGTCTTTTTTTTCAATAATCTTATGATGTTGAAGTAATTTTTCATTATTTGGCAACTGCTCCCAAGTCTGAAGGTGCTGGGGCTCCGCTTCCCGTAGAAAAATGTTCTTGTGCCATGCATTTACATCTCCAAATTTTTTTTTATTATATTTATTTTATTTTATAAAAAGGTATGGTATAATTAAGAAAGTCTTTATATTTAATTTTATTAGGCGCTTTCGCTGGTTCTTATAAATGTTTTCCTAACTTACAACTTATTTCTGCTATTTTCGGTAAGTCCCATTAAAATCGACGAGTATCTATGTAATTAATAAGGTTCAACACTACTACTACTACTACTACTACTACTACCTACTACTACTACTACTACTAATAATAATAATAATGATAATAATAAATGCAACTCCATTACTCCTTGATAAAGTATCTTCAAATCCTTCTTTTCATGTGTAAATGTTTTCAGTACAACAAAATTTCTTTTCCAATTTCATTTTATTATTACAAAGCATATTTAGTAATATCTGAAAGTAACATTTAATAATTTGTAAAATTTAATATAATATATATATATATATATAATATATATATATATATATATATATATATATATATATATATATATATATATAATATATATATATATATATTTAATTTATTAATATTAAAAATTTAAAATTTAAAAAAAAAAAAAAAAAATAATAATAAAAATTTAAATAATAAAAAGCAACTTTAACAATTCCATAAATTAAATAAGCTATACAAGAATAACCAAAATATTACTTGCATTAAGTTGTAATTTGCATAATCAGAAAAATGAACAGGGTCGACATTATCTTCAAATGAGTTTTCTCCAATGAATTTGGCGCTATACCACATTTTAACAGAAGTACCACGCAAAATCTATATTATATATATATATATATAATATATATATATATATATATATATATATATATATATATATTATATATATATATATATATATATATATATATATATATATATATATATATATATATATATATTATATATATATATATATGAGGTTTGAAATCTTCAAATCTTTCATAAGATTTAACGAAAAAAAACAGCCCTTACTCAAATTAATATTCTATACGACTCAATACACTGCATTTAAAAGTGTGCAAGTGTAAGGGGGTGGAAAGAAAGAAGAAAGGGGGCTCCAAACTTTATATATATTTAATAATATGTCAGCGGAGTTCTGTCTGTTCTCTCAATTTATCACATAATTCTACTCACTATACAAATATCTTCGACAATCTTATTTTTAAAATAAAGCACATTCATTCTTTCTTTTTTCTTCTCTAAAAGTCATTACTGGTGATTTTAAATTTCGAAGCAGAAAATAGTTTCTCTTTAGTTGTCAAGATACAGCTGGCAAATCGAACCTACCATTCTTTATTTAGAACAACCTTGAGCTTATGGCGTAACGTCCTGTCCATATCATTGATGGATTAAGGACGAACTTTTTAAAAGAATTAGATAATTTTTGACTTCCAATATTTCTACTTATACTGTTAATTTCTCCACCTCAAAATTCCTCTGATAGCATTTTTATCTTTGTATCTTGTTCAGTCTCTTCGAATGTTCCACCGGAACAGCCTCCCGTTTGGAGAGCTGACGTTTTTGGTACTTTATTACTTCTAATCTGTAAGATTTGCAGACTTATTTCTTTGATTTCTTATGGAATGAGTACTGTTTTATTGGGAGGGTTCCTTCGGAATGAGCAGACCACATAGCTGATGTAATCCTATCTAACATACAGGAGTACCCTTCATTTACCTTCCCTTTAGGTAATACGAAAAGATATCTCCTTAATTAAGTGCGCTTCTCATACAATTCAATGTATCTAGGAAATACCATCGTCTTCAAACTCCAGAATCTCCGAATACCAAAAACTGTTTTTCATGACGCCAAAGTTTCTTTCCTTCTTAAAAAATTTAATAATCTTTGTGATTCCTCTTCCTGACGATCTTACTGGCATTTTGAAAAAAATAATAATAAATAAATGAAAATTAAATAAATAAATAAAAACAAATCTAATTACGCTTCTCTTCTTGTTTAAAGGTGGACTTTTTTTCAAACATTTGCTTCAAAGTCCATTTATATAGACGATTACAGAACTATAATTATTTTCCATACTCATCTAACTAATTAATAACATTGTCATTTTTCTCCAAGATCTTATTTATATTAAAGTGGTTTCAGTGGTAAAGTAAAAGAAGAAAGCCAGCTGTTAACTAATAATCTCCGGCATCCGCGATAGGCCTGGCCAAGCCAGCGGTATCCGCCGTGGGCCAGAAACCAAGGATCTTCCTCGAAGATCTACTGACAGGACGAAATCCTATGGGTATGGTGAAAAAAAAAAAAAAAAAAATAAAATATATTTTATATATTTTAATTTTATTATTATATATATTATATATATATATATTATATATATATATATAATATATATATATATATATATATATATATATATATATATATATATATATATTATAAACCAAGTGCCTAAACCGCACTGCAAAAAATTTACGAAGAAAAAATCCCGAAAAAAAATTAAAACAGTTTAAAAAATAAATAAATTAAAACCTAAATAAAACAGTTTTAAAAATTTTCACATAATTTCGAGACTTATAACTAAGTGTCCTTATTCAAGTGAATTCTTCAAGTGAAATGACAAAAAAAGCCATGGAAGAAACTTGCAACACAAAACTGGCAACAAATCAGGAAAAAACTAGCTACAAATCGCTGAAAATACATTTTCAAAATAAGGGATCTCCAAAATCATTATTATATATATATATATATATATATATATATATATATATTATATATATATATATATTATATATATATATATATATATATATATATATATATATATATATATATATATATATATTTAACTCACCTCTTCCGCCATATTATTGTACTCTTGTAACGGTTTAAATTCATCCTCCTCCTCGAAAATTTTTCTAAACTACAATAAAGGATACCTTGTTAAGATAATTATTAAACACTAATTATTATTTTCTAAATATTTTTAATATAGAATATTTTAAGACATGGATAAGTTAAGAGTATGAAATAGGTGAATCTAATAAATGTTGTATTTATAATACATTCATTAAAACATTTTTTTTATATAAAACATTCATTTTCAGAATGCATTCATTTTCATAAAACATTTATTTAAAAAGATTATTTTATATAAAGCATTCATTATTCATAAAACATTCATTTTTCTAAAGCATTAATTTATATAAAATATTCATTTTTATAAAACATTCATTTTTTTAAAACATTTATTTTTATAAAGCATTATTTTATATGAAATATTCATTTTAATGAAACATTCGTTTTTATAAACCTTTAATTTTTATGAATCATTCATTATATAACATTCATCATTTAATATTTATTAGAAATGTTTAGAGATTAATGATCTTACTTCTTTTACTAAAACATTTGAAGAATTGATTCGATTTAATACATCAATGTACATTCTCAATCTCTGTGAAAGAAAAAAATTACATTTTACAAATATGTTTTAATTTATTAAATGTTTGATTTTTTTCAGTAATAAAAAATTAAAAATCTCTTATAAAAATAAAATTTATCTTAGTGAAAAAAATAAAATTTAAATTAACCAATATATAATTTTCCTTGACAATCAAAAATAAAATTTACCTTCGTGAAAAAAATAAAATTTAAATTAACAGAAATATAATTTTCCTTGGCAATCAAAAATAAAATTTACCTTAGTAAAAAAAAGAAAATTTAAATTAACAAAAAATATAATTTTCCTTGGCAATCAAAAATAAAATTTACCTTAAAAACAAATAAAATTTAAATTAACAAAAATATAATTTTCCTACACAAACAGTATTTTACCTTAAAAATAAAAATAAAATTTACCTTAGCAAAAGTAAAAGATACATCATTAACAAAACTATAATTTACCTTAACAAATTCAAATAAAATTTACTTTAAATAAGAAATAATAAAATTTACCTTAACAAGCAAAAATAAAATTAACAAACAAAAATAAAATTTACTTGAAAAAAAATATATTTCACTTTATCAAATCATTATCCATCCTATATTTTCAGCAAATTCTTTAAATAAAGCTTAATTTGAATGAATAAAACATAAAATTTTACCAGACAAAAAATATTTTGTGGACAAAGAGTATTGTTAACGAACGAAGTCTTTAATATGAGTTGCTAGTTATTAAAAAGCCAGAAATCTAAATTAAATTATATGAAAATCGGAGGAAAGCAAATTTTACATTCAAATTTATGAAAAGTTGACGTATGTTTCCATACATTTGAAAGTATGCAGTTCTATAAAAATTGTGATAATTGAAGAAAGAGGAGCGTTTTAAACTTTATTATAAGTTTTTAGAGTTTATGAAGGAAAGATTATTGTGTTCTGTAATCCAATAATTGTAATCAAAGAAGAGTCAGATGACATCATGCTAATTAGGGGGAGGTATATATACAATTAGAGGTTTCAGAAGAACAAAATCTGTTATTTAATTGGAAAACAGTTTAGGGGGGGGGTGATGTGAGAGGAAGACAGAAAGAGAGAGAGAAATCAATAAAGAAAGAAAGAAAAAACAGAGAGTAAGACTCAACAATTTTAGAGACAGAAAATGAATGAAGAGATTTTGATATAAATTGATTTTTATATAATTTGATTTATTATTATTATTAAAAATTTTGGTATCGCTCCATCCCTACTTTCAACTATTGTCTGAGATTTTAATTTTTATTTCCAGAAATGATTAAAAAAGAAAGAATCCATATCTGCCATTTATTTCTTACTACAAATTGAAAACTTATCACCAATTAATTATAAACCTTCCAGATGTCTTACGATTAATGGAGATATTCCTAATTATTCTTTATTATTTTAATTATTGTTATTATTATTATTATTATTATTATTATTATTATTATTATTATTATTATTATTATTATATATAATATATATATATATATATATATATATATATATATATATATATATATAATAATAATAATAATAATAAATAATATATAATAATAATAATAATAATAATAATAATATAATAAAATAATAATAATGTATATTATTTTTATTATTTTTATGAATGTTATAATTATTATATATATATATATATATATATATAATATATATATTATAATATATATATATATATAATATATATATATATATATATATATAATATATATAATATATATATATAATATATACAAATATTTAAAATAAATAATTATAAATAATAAAATTATATATATATATATATATATATATATATATATATATATATATATATATATATATATATATATATATATATATATATTTATATATACCTCATTATTTGTTTTATTCAGAGTTTTAATAGTTTTAATAATTTTAATATTAATTATTTTTAGTGTTAGTTTACTTTACTATATTGTGTGTGCAAACGTCCGTGTGCATACGTGCGTGCCTGCTTATGTGAGGGTGTGTGTGTGTGTGTGTGTGTGTGTGTGTGTGTGTGTGTTTCCTTGAATGCCTAAATTGAGAGGTCGTCAGGTTGGGCGTTAACAGAAATTTCTACTACCTTTGCCAACGTCCGTGGCCTTCGAGCTAATCTCTAATCCGTGGAGCACCACTTCTATAAATTTCGACCTAAACTGGATAGAGATTCTTTCATGAACAATCTTAATGTTTCTGACAATAAATTTTTCCATAATTTCCGACTTAATGGTGGAGTCTGTGCCTATATTAACATTAACACTCCTGAGACACGTCTCGTAAATATAGAATCTCCTAATTTCGATGTTATATTTCTTGAAATCTGTTTTCCTACTACTACAATTATCTTGTGTTTCTGCTATTGCTCCCCTAATGGAACAGATTTTGCAGTTCTTTTTCAATATCTTACTGCTTCTCACGAGATTGTTACTTCTCATCCAAATGCTGAAGTCCCTTATTTAGGGGATTTCAACGTACACAATACTTAGTGATTGGGCTCCTCTTACATTGATATCACCAAATCATTCAGCATTCTCAACGATCTTGAGGATCGGAACTCTTTCTTTTCAACACACTCACTACCTTCTTACCATCCTTCTTCTTCAGCTCTCAGGTGTCCCATTTCTCTACTTTTGATTACTAATGATCGGGTGCATGGGATCTTGAAATCTATGCACGTTAGGAAGGCCAGTAGCTCGAATCGCATTCTCTTCCGCGTTCTGAGGAAGTGTGCTTCCGAGTTGGAGCTTGTTCTCGTTCAGCCCTACTCTCAATGTTTTAATACTAATACTTTTCCTCAGTACTGGAAGCTCGCATATGTTCAGCCGATGCCAAAAAATGGTAGTTGCTCTGACCCTCCCAACTATCGATCTATGGCTCTCCCTTGTGCTCTGTCTAAGATTTTTGAAGCTCTCCTCAACTCTCATTTCTTAGATAATTTGGAGTCTCATTCTCTTCTCTCAGATCATCAGTATGGCTTTCGACGCTCAAGGCCAACTGGTGACATTCTTTCCTATCTCACAGGTTTATGGTCTCCTGCCCTTAGAGACTTCGGTGAATCTTATGTGGTAGCACTTGACATATTTAAAGCTTTTGACCGGATATGTCATGAGTCTCTGATCTCTCAGATCGTTCCATTACGGCACCTTTAGATGGAACGACCTCTTCCTTCTTTCCTGTAAATTGTGATATTATTATGGGTTCTGTTGTATCTCGAACTTAATTCTTACTTTTCATTAACGATCTTCTCAACTGCACTTCTAACTCTGTTCACTCTTATGCTGACTCAACTCTCCATTTTTATACTCATTTCAAATCTACTCTCTCTTTTGCTTCTAGAGTTGCTTCTCGTCTTCAGTTTTTCAATTATATGCTTGGTGATCTGTATGAGAATTCCCGTTGGGGTGATAACAACCTTTAAAAACTCAACTTCTTCACATCTTCCTCGCAAAAACACCTCCCAACTTTCCTATCCTTTTCGATGGCTCTTACGTCTCACCTATAAATAACTAATATTCATGGTCTAAACATAAACAAATTGTTTTGGAAACAACTTATCACAATGGTTCCTAAGGCGGCCACTAAGAAGTTGGGAATTCTGTTCAGGTTGCGAGAAATTTTTTCTTCTGAGCAATTACTCCATTAATATAAGGATCTTATTCGCCCTTGTATGGAGTACTGTTCACAAATTTCGGGGGGCGGGGTGGTCCGGTTCCTCCAAAAGATAAAAATTTTTTAAACCATCTAAGCTAAAAATGTTAATTTTTCCTGAAGCACATAGACCAGTGAATTTGTACTTTAAAACAGCTAGCTAGGGATCTCAGTCTGGGAGGCGCGCTCCCATGAGAAAGCGTGCTAAACTAAAAACAAACAAGCAATCAAATTTGGAAGGGACTCGAAAACTTCTCGCAAACACCTCTAACCTTCAAACAACCCCATTTAATTATATATTATATATATATATATATATATATATATATATATATATATATATATATATATATATATATATATATATATATATATATATATATATATATATAATCTGCCGGGACAGAGGATCATCATATGATACAGTAACAGTGGTGCGGTACGCACCAGGTACTCGCACATGCACCGCACCTCACCAGGTCACGGAAATTTTGTTGCTCTTCACACCACACCAAACCAGGTCACGGAAATTGTGTTGCAAATCACATCGCACAGCACCCGGTGCACCGGCTAACCCTAATTCAAATGGTATTTCGTATTTAAGAATACTGAAGCGTTGATGTTTAGCACAGACGGTGAGACGATGCATTACATACACGATGATGGATCATACTAAGATTTATTTTATATATTATTTTTCGACATCAAGTACTATTTTTACACTATAAATCGTAAATACGAGAAGCTTCCAAACAGAAGAATTGTCGCAATAAGCAGTTCTTGATTGTCAACAACTGTAGGGTTTAGTCAGTTTTTGGCAATTGGCAAAGTTGTGCTACTATAAAGGTGGTCAGTTTTGCAAAAAGGATACCACGACCATCGGTCACGCATTCCGAGTTGACTGCTAAGATTTTTGATTCGATATTTACTACTACTAGGTGCGTTTGTGTTTGAAATACTTACGGAGATTTGTGCCTGAAGAAACCATAAAACTGTAGTTTTCTTTGCAATATCTTTCAAATCTATATATATATATATATATATATATATATATATATATATATATATATATATATATATAATATATATAATATATATATATATATATATATATATATATATATATATATATATATATATATATATATATATATATATATAGTATATATATATATATATTATATATATATATATAATATATATATATATATATATATATATATATATATATATATATATATATATATATATATATATATATATATATATATATATATATAACATTGTCACTCTATTATTTGTTATTGTAAAATAAAGCAAAGATTTCTACAATACCTCTTTCGCCTTTGATAAATAATGTCGAAAATGCTTAAGGCCTTCCCCAGATTTATATCTGGAAAGCGTCATCATATGAAGCGTCACTCCAATTACAATAATATAGGTGGAATTATCCCGAAGATTTTGCTGTGATTGTAATGGAGTGGATGGAAAAATTAGAAAAAATGAACTTTTCTTCAAATCTTTAGGTAAAGATATTAAGATTATATGAGTTTCGAAACTTTTAAATTAAAATTAGAAATTTCTGTTTGTATAAATGAAAAGAAAATATACAAATTTTAATTGATTATAAAAGGTGTACCTTTGGAAAAGAATAAATCATAATAACATTTAGGGATAAAATATTGGAAAAGGTTTCTACATATCTGATGAATTAAACTTTCCACAACATGAGAATGGCGGATGTCTTCCATAAAAATTTCGCTCATTTAAATTAGGTTGTGATATGGTTATCTGACTTTTATTACTCTGACGTTTGAAACAAAACTACTTTAACTGTAACAGTTATTAGTTTAAAAAATAACAAATATCATTTTTTGAACAAAAATTTCTCAGGAAACAAAATAAAATATAATTTTGCCTTTCAAATTTTATTTTGCATAAAAACTATCTTCTATTTATAGGTAAAATATATCGAAAAGATATTTCTGAATTTCGGAACAAATGACTCAGAAAATATACATAAAATAAAAATTTTAAGAGAACCCATTTTATCCAAAATTTGCCGAATAGTATAGAAGTACTGTATTAAGTACATAAATAAAAAGTTCACCATCTAAAATCATCTACTACCTTTTACTACAGTAAGTACTAGAAGGACTTTTATTAGTTCTTAATGAACATTAAAGGTAATAAAAATTATTGCTCGAAAATTGTGATTTATGATCTATGAAACTAAAGAAATTTGATATGCCTTTTCTAAACTTGATAAAAACCAGAGTTCTCAAGCTTATGGTAAAAATATTATACATTATTTCGACGCAAAGGTGTACTCTTGTTACGAACAAAGAATCTATTTACTTTTTGAACTTTAACTGTAATGCATTTACAGGTCAACAAAATCATAATTTCCAACTTGGCCTTTAAATTAAACTGTAGTTTATTTAGAATTGATTAGCACATTTGCAATAGGAACTTTGCTTTTAATAACTTACCTTTATATGTCCTATAGTGTCTACAAATGATTGATCCATATGTCTCAAACTAAAGTATGTGAAGTTGGTTCCTCTTTCTTTATTAACGGAACTGTGATCGATATAAAAATAACGGGGAAGATCCTTTTTATCTAGAAACTATATATATATATATTATATATATATATATATATATATATATATATTATATTATATATATATATATATATATATATACATTAAGGGTGCCTTAGTATAATGTGAAAAAATAAATTTATTACTGTTGCTGTTTCACCCTCTAAATCAGTTGCGTTGTTAAAGTTTAAAATAATTATCCAATCAAATAACATTAAAATATGCCACAAAAGCTCCAAAGTTGGTATTTATAAGCCACCAACTATGTTTCTAATGGTTTCTATTTCTTTCGTTTCAAGAAGCAAGTTATAACATGGCTATTTGAATAAATATTTACTTAATTTATATAGAGTGCATGTTTTATGGGAAATAATTTTTCAAACAAATTTTTTAAGCGCAAATTACAGTATTCGCGCATTAACACTGTCCTTCGAAGTGGTGGAACTCAAACTCGTATCTCAATTTTCAAAATTACAGTTTAGTCTATTCATTGGTTGAGTGCGTGTTAGACTTATAGAGGCTTTCATGTTTTATTTCATGCCAATATATCTGCTTCTTTAAGTTATTTTGGTCTTCGTGAGCCGATAATATATACTTGATTGGAAATCTTACTGGCCAAATTATAGATAAAAATATACCTGCTAACTCAAAGAGAGAAAGGAAGAAAAGGATGCATGCTTGCATGAGACCAGACTCTTGCTAAGACAAGAGAAACGTAGCAAACTGGAAGAACATAAAAAGAGAACGTACGCTTAAATGGAACTTATAGGTATGCTTTATGCTTTTTTTAATTTAATGTTGAGTTACAATGTTTGTTTTAAGTTTTATTTTTACAAATATATAATAATTTTCCCCTGATCTACAATTTTTTGTTTTAAATGTTTTCGAACATGTTATAAATTGGTCATTTGAACTGGAAAATATCAAGCGGAACTGTATATAAAACGCTAAATGAATGGGTCATACAGAAAAATTAGTAGCTATGTATTAGTTAATACAGTTTCAAATACTGCCACATTAATGGAGACTGAGTTCTCCGAGCATAATGGAGTGTGAATTAACTAATCTCCTTGTCCCCATATATTGAAAATTGTGCTAGAAGAGTATTCGAATGAAAACTGAAGCTACCAATATCAAGACCTGACATTCCTCTCTTTAGAAGATTCAAAGAACAACGGACGGGTATAGATAAAATGAAATAAGAGACTGATGTTGACGACCTTTTTTCCAAAGAACAAAACATCCAAGATGATACTGTAAACTTCTGCTTAATGTTTCTTGAATTGCAGATATTTTTTGGGAAATCCAACTTCTCTGACCCCAGACTAAACGACTATGCTCAGTCTTATATGTACACTACTGGTAAAGTCTGTGAAAACATCATTCATCTTTTCCAATTCTTAATTACTTACAACTTCAAACGTCGAGTATAGAGACATTTAATTTAAACAGGTTTCCGATTTTCACCATAACTGATGGAAATTCTAGGAGGCCTCTGAACTTTGTCAACCAGAGGTGAAAATAAATATATATATATATATATATATATATATTATATATATATATATATATATATATATTATATATATATATATATAATATATATATATATATATATATATATATATATATATATATATATATATTATATTATTTTAATAATGTGAAAAAATAATTATTATTGTTGCTGTTTCACCCTCTAAATCAGTTGCGTTGTTAAAGTTTAAAATAATTATCCAATCAAATAACATTAAAATATGCCACAAAAGCTCCAAAGTTGGTATTTATAAGCCACCAACTAGGTTTCTAATGGTTTCTATTTCTTTTGTTTCAAGAAGCAAGTTATAACATGGCTATTTGAATAAATATTTACTTAATTTATATAGAGTGCATGTTTTATGGGAAATAATTTTTCAAACAAATTTTTTAAGCGCAAATTACAGTATTCGCGCATTAACACTGTCCTTCGAAGTGGTGGAACTCAAACTCGTATCTCAGTTTTCAAAATTACAGTTTAGTCTATTCATTGGTTGAGTGCGTGTTAGACTTATAGAGGCTTTCATGTTTTATTTCATGCCAATATATCTGCTTCTTTAAGTTATTTTGGTCTTCGTGAACCGATAATATATACTTGATTGGAAATCTTACTGGCCAAATTATAGATAAAAATATACCTGCTAACTCAAAGAGAGAAAGGAAGAAAAGGATGCATGCTTGCATGAGACCAGACTCTTGCTAAGACAAGAGAAACGTAGCAAACTGGAAGAACATAAAAAGAGAACGTACGCTTAAATGGAACTTATAGGTATGCTTTATGCTTTTTTTAATTTAATGTTGAGTTACAATGTTTGTTTTAAGTTTTATTTTTACAAATATATAATAATTTTCCCCTGAACTACAATTTTTTGTTTTAAATTGTTTTCACATGTTATAAAATTGTCATTTTTTTCAGGGCAATCCTGCGAATCTTAATACATCTTAAGCAAAGTAGACGATCCAGCAAATGCAGTAGAAGAAAGAGAAGAGGAAGTACCAACATCGTTATATGCAGGACCAACTCATAAGAAAAAAATATCCCTAAATTAAAAGTTTGAACTGGAAAATATCAAGCGGAAGCTGTATATAAAACGCTAAATGAATGGGTCATTACAGAAAAATTAGTAGCTATGTATTAGTTAATACAGTTTCAAATACTGGCCACATTAATGGAGACTGAGTTCTTCTCGAGCAATTAATGGAGTGTGAATTAACTAATCTTCCTTGTCCCCACCATATATTGAAAATTGTGCTTAGAAGAATATTCGAGTGAAAACTGAAGCTACCAATATCAAGACCTGACATTCCTCTCTTTAGAAGATTCAAAGAACAACGGACGGGTATAGATAAAATGAAATAAGAGACTGATGTTGACGACCTTTTTTCCAAAGAACAAAACATCCAAGATGATACTGTAAACTTCTGCTTAATGTTTCTTGAATTGCAGATATTTTTTGGGAAATCCAACTTCTCTGACCCCAGACTAAACGACTATGCTCAGTCTTATATGTACTCTACTGATAAAGTCTGTGATACACTCATTTCATCTATTTTCCCAACTTCTTATGACTTACAAATCTTCAAACGTCGAGTATAGAGACATTTAATTTAAACAGGTTTCCGATTTTCACCATAACTGATGGAAATTCTAGGAGGCCTCTGAACTTTGTCAACCAGAAGTGAAATAATAATATATATATATATATAATATTATATATATATATATATATATATATAATATAATATATTATATATATATATATATATATATATATATATAAATATATATATAATATATATAATATATATATATATATATATATATATATATATATATAATATAATATATATATAATATATATATATATTATATATATATATATATATATATATATATATATCTAGTAATCTTAATGTCTCTGACTACAACTTTTTTCACAATTTCCGTCTAAATGGTGGAGTCTGTGCCTATATTAACATTAACACTCCTGTGACACGTCTTTAAATCTAGAATCTCCTAATTTCGTGTTTTATGGCTAAATCTGTCTTCCTACTACTACATTTATCTTGTGTTTCTGCTATTGCTCCCCTAATGGAACAGATTTTGCAGTTCTTTTTCAATATCTTACTGCTTCTCACGAGATTGTTACTTCTCATCCAAATGCTGAAGTCCCTTATTTAGGGGATTTCAACGTACACAATACTTAGTGATTGGGCTCCTCTTACATTGATATCACCAAATCATTCAGCATTCTCAACGATTTTGAGGAGTTAATTACGGAACTCCACACACATTCCAGATCGCCCTAACTAGTTCTTGAACACACTAGATTTATGCTTCACCACTACCCATTCTAGATACAAATACACCATTTTTCCTCCTATCGGTAACAGTGAGCTTAATCTTATAGCTCA
>SEYY01009949.1:35000-37500 GCA_009176605.1 Armadillidium nasatum
GTATGTTCCAAAATATTGATTCAAATTATGATAAGTTAATTGAATATTAAAAATTAGAGGTGGAGGAATGTTATCATTTTGGAAATCCCTGAGTAGTATATGTATTACTTTCGACAGATGCTAGATTTAGCTACTTTTCAGTTAAAAAGACTTTAAATGTATGAAGAAAAGGTATGAAGACATACCTTGTTCTGAATGAATTCGAAGGTATATATTTTCCTTGAAGTAGCTGGAACACTACTGTCAAAATAGTTAAAAAGACTTTAAATGTAATATGAAGACATACCTTGTTCTGAATGAATTCGAAGGTATATATTTTCCTTGAAGTAGCTGGAACACTAATTCTTGAAGTTCAGTACTTAGACATTGTGAATACTTTTCACTGCAATTTGGAGGGTTGTGTTTCCCTACAGTTTGAAAGATGATCGTCCTGCACTGATCAGTTGAATAAATCTGATCCAGTTTTCTCACAGGTAGCTTGACTACTGAGAAGTTTTTGCTTGTTTGTTTTTTTTTTTCACTGAATGAAAAATGAATCCTTACTTTAAAATAACTGAACAATCATATGTTAATTTTAATAGTTACATTCATTTTTCTTCCCACTCAATGAAATTTCAGGGCCCTTATTGCATTTGAAATTAGTTAGAAGGAATTGATTTTAGAGCATTCTTGGAATGAATCCTGCTTTGACTCTGAGGAAGTTTTGAAACATTCTCAGAGAATATTAGTAGAATCGCTTATAAGATGAGCTGGTTTATTCCTTCTTCGACTAAATCTTCTATCCTCAAACTCCATGGCTCGATGACGCCTGTTTTGGTGTTATTCAGGGAAGACAAAGGGCGCGGAAAAGCTCGCTTTTATATCACTTTTGATAATTTTCATTCAGCTTGGAATCGTTGGAGAGTATACTATTAGACAGACTAAGAATATTTTTACTTAAAGGAAACATTCTTGGTTCTCTAACTGATAAAACTTCTAGCCTCTTGTCTAAAATATATCCAAAATCTCTATAGCTTGTAAATAGGTTAAATAATCTCTTAAGTCTCTTTTTTTTCAAGTTCCACCATGAACCACACTAACATTCCTCTTCCAACTCCTTCTCCTCTCAAGTCATTTACCTAAATAAATATGAGAATCATACATCTATGAACATTGAGATGCCAAATGGGCGGTTGGCATTATTCCCCAAGTCTAGTTTTCTCTCAGGTCGTTCCATATCGGTTATTGTTGATGGAGAGACTTCTTCATTCCCTGATAATTATGGTGTACCTCAAGGCTCTGCTATTTTCTTCCATCCTACTATGTTAAAACTTTATCAGCTTGAATTCTAACTTTTTAAATTTTTATGCCGATAACTCAACTTTATACCTCAGCCCAACTTAAATCTGCTTCTTCTTTCTCCCCTACAGTTACATCATGTGTTCAAATTTTCGATTTCCTTCTTGGCAGTCGGAATTGGGAATTTCCCTGCCTGTGGGGCCTCATTGACCTTGTCAAAATAAACTCTAAAAAGATTTCTCTCCTCTAATCGGGTAATGCTAGTAAAAAATTAACTTTTTTTTAAAAACTAACCCTCAATAAAACTGGGAGTTTATTTTTTTTTATAGAAATAATATTCTTTCTTCAGCACAGTTACTCCACTTACAATATGGTCATTTCTTCCTTAGTATTCTGCACCGTTCCCACATTTGGAAGGCTTCCGTTTCACTCATCTTTGGATGGGGTTGAGTCTGAAGATAAAAGATTAGTAAACTTTTTTCCTACTTTCTAGCTTTCTTGACCCTCTGTTTCTGCGGATTTACTTCATTTCTATAAATACTACAACGGCATGTTCTTCAGAGAAATTTCTGTAAGTATTCCACCACAGTTGCGGCGTCCACAGCACAAAGGGACCTTGTTTTCACACGAATATTCTGTGGATATTGGTAAATCCAGGATTAAGCATCGAGGCGATTCTTTTAAATCATTCTGTGATTAATCTTACCACCATCTACTTCTTCTGCTGTATTTCACTTTAAGTCGTTCAAGGTCTGTGCAGCACCCATCTAAGAGACTTGCCTCAGGTTTGAGCTTGAATGAGTCTCTTCTATATTTTACATATCTGCTCCTTTGTTGAAAAGAGCTGTGTCCATGAGTGGTAGTAATCTTTAAATAAAAGAAAACATCGTCTTTAATGTAAATACCATATGATTAAACGCCCCTCTTGTTCTTCTAAATATTGTCTCCTGGATTTAACCAATTCTCATGCAGTAGTTTAAGCTTTCCGATATCATACTATACTCTTTTTCGTATGTGTCTCCACCATCAAATATTTTTTAAAGGCTGGTATTACGTATACGTTAGAAACAACAATGTCAAATTTTCTGTTCTAATGTTTCTGCTTTCTTGAAAATGGTGACGTAATTTTCCTAAATTGCAACTCTTAATTTTACAGAATACTCAGATTTCTTCTATTACCATTTAACAAAAAAATAAAACAAATAAATTTACTTATTTATTT
>SEYY01009949.1:42500-47500 GCA_009176605.1 Armadillidium nasatum
TAATAATATAACAATAATAATGTAATAATAATAATAATAATAATAATAATAATAATAATAATAATAATAATAATAATAATAATAATAATAATATTAAAAATGTGAAAATGATCTTACATTGTATTCAGAAACTTGTAATTTACAATCCATTCCCGAATTATACAAGGCTTTTTTTTAAACGAAAATAAAAATAATTTTCATTAGAAAATGAATCTTTTCTTGCCCTATATACTCACTCTTTCTGACTCTTTGATAAAAATGTAGATAAAAAAAGTAGATTTTGCTTCTTCCTCATTCCCATTTCCTGTTTCTGTAGACGTTACTACTGCTTCTCTAAGTATGGAGGAATGGGTGTATTAGGGGCATTCTTTAACAGTAAGTTGTTAAAGCTGAAATATTCGCTAGAAGCATTACCTCTTATTTAACTAAACGGGATTCTTGTGCTACTAATCCCCATCTACTCATTTATGAATAGATTGAAAATTCATCTATGATGATAATAATTCTGCTCCTTCAGTTTAATACTATAAAGTAGCAGTGTTCTGTCCATTTTACTTACTTAGCTTCTCAATACTTGCGCTACCGAACTTGCAATCTTTCTTAAGAAAGATTGCAAGTTCGGTAGCGCAAGTATTGAGAAGCAAAGCAAGTAAAATGGTTGATAAACATTTCCATATATTTCTTTTAAAATTATCTCTGATCGTCAGAATGGCTTCCGTAAAGATCATATTTCTGTTGATTTTTCTCTTCTCTCTCTCTCTCTCTCTTCATTCTGTTTCTCTGTTTCTGTCTGTCTGTCTGTCTGTCTGTCTGTCTGTCAGTCTGTCTGTCTGTCTGTTCTGTATGTCTCTCTCTCTCTCTCTCTCTCTTCTATATCTATATATATATATATATATATATATATATATATATATATATATATATATATATATATATATATATATATATATATATACTTATATAAAATATAGAAAGAACTAAATAAAGAAATAATTTTAGACATTTTTTCCTCTATGCTTTTAAGATAGCTAATTTTTAATATTAAAATAAGAATTCTCGTCAAAAATTATATTCTGAAGTTTAATATATATATATATATATATATATATATATATATATATATATATATATATATATATATATATATATATATATATATATATATATATATATATATATATATATATATTATTTTCCCATTATGTGTTCCAAGACAGTGTTAATAAGACAGTCAAACATTGTTTAATATAATTGCAATTGAATTCCATTGTGTGTATGTATGTATAAATATAAATAATAAATATATAATGTTACTTATAAGAAGAATTAAAATTATTAGCTTTGAAATTTGTTTTATTGCGGCAATTATTTATAACATTTATTTAACTACTAAAAGTTCGTTGTTATTTGTTGATGCAAAGTCAGTTGAAAAAATTTTAAAACTCTTTTTGGATTCATTTCGATTACCTTCCAAGACATTCACATTTGTTTCTGTAAGTATATATATATAATATATATATATATATATATATATATATATATATATATATATATTATATATATTATATATATATATATATATATATATATATATATATATATATATATATATATATATATATATATATATATATATATATATATATATATATATATATAGTATATATATATATATATATATATATATATATATATATATTATATATATATATATATGTGTGTGTAAATCATTCAACCTGTGCCGAACGAACGGGACCCATTTCAACCGTCCAACTACCGTCCCATTTCGTTCTTTCTAAAGTTTTTGAATCTATCCTTAACAGGAAGATTTGGAAACATCTCAATTCTTCTAATCTTATCTCTGATTGCAAGTATAGTTTTCGTAAAAGACGTTCTACTGGTGATCATTCCCTTCTTTCTGACTCTTGGCATCCTCTCTTCGTCATTCAGTGAATCTTTTACTGTTACGTGGACATATCGAAACGTTTCGAAAGAGTCTGGCACAGAGCTTTGATTTCCAAAATTCCCTCTTTCGGTATCTATCCTTCTCTGTGTTCTTTTCTTAGATTTCTTTTCCCGTCACTCTATAGTAGCTGTTGTAGAAGGCTACCGTTCATCCTTTAAATCTATTAATAATGGTGTTCAAGTCTCTGTCCTATCCCCATCACTTTTCTATTTTTTAACATGGCCTTCTCTATTTTATCTTCACCTTTCCACTGCTGATGACTCCACCCTTTATTATTCCTTTTAGTTTGAAAGATGCCCCTCAGAATAGCAGTTAATTAACGAAAGGATGGTAGCTTTATAGCAACTAACCTCTGATCTTTCTAGTATTCAAATTGGGGCAGATAAAACATGGTTGTTTTAAATTTCTAAAAAACTCAGTTCCTCCATCTCTGTACTAGACACAACCTTCCACACAACCATAACATCTTCTTCGAAAACACACAACTCAAACCTTCGTCTCTCCTTAACATTTGCAGTAGTTTCTTTTTCTCGTGATCTTTCTTGGAATAATCACATTACTTCTCTTTTTAAACAAGATTCTTAGATGTTAGGAGGCTTTCTAGGAGTCTGGAAATTCTGAGGCACCTTGGTGATTTCTCCACGCCACTCCAATTGCTTACTTTTTATAATTGGGTTCTTAACCCCTGAATGGAGTACGCTTCACATACCTGGGATGGTTCCACTCATACAGCTCTCCTTGAAAAGGAGTCTAGATCATTTTGTCTTTTCAACATTTCTCTTTGTAATCCGGAACTTTTAAAAAATTATTATTATTATTATTATTATTATTATTATTATTATTATTATTATTATTATTATTATTATTATTATTATTATTATTATTATTATTATTATTATTATTATTATTATTATTATTATTATTATTATTATTATTATTATTATTATTATTATTATTATTATTATTATTATTTTTATTATTATTATTATTATTATTATTATTATTATATGTAAGAAAATATCTAATAGGATTATTTTTTAAATTCTCATTGCAGTGAGTTTTCTTGAACATAAATTGAATTTCAACTCAAACTTGGACCAGCATAAATTTTGGTCCCAGTCCACCATACATATATATATATATATATATATATATATATATATATATATATATATATATATATATATATATATATATATATATATATATATATATATATATATATATATATATATATATATATATATATATATATATATATATCTATCAACCTTGGTGAATTAAATAAATAATTTGGAATGACAGAATATTTAATTATTTTTCTCTGATTTCCCTATTTTTTCAGTATTTATAACTAAAGTTCAAATTTTGTATCCTTTTTAAATTTTTTTAATTTCTACTAAATTTCTAACTTTAGTCTGAACCATTCCACATTCCAAATGATTATAAATTTTCATCTACACTAGAGAATAAGTTAGCCTTTATATAACATTTGATGTTAACTTTTTTTTTTTTTTTTTTTTTTTTTTTTTTTTTTTTTTTTTTTTTTGTTCATCGCACAAGTGGACGAGCTGCTTGTGTTTATGTTAAAAATAAATAAAGCCTACGTTAATGCACTTTTTAATTATACTTTTGAATTAATAGAATTCTTTTCTGCAGGTATTCTTTGTGGAATATTATTAGATGTACTTTTTTTTCAGAAACATCCTTCGAATTCTAAATTGCTTAACGGCTTTTCGTATTTAGAAGATATCTGTAGGAACATCACTGTTAAAGAAAAATTGATTCAATCACTAAGGTAAGCTTAATTATCAGATATTATTTTCTTTATACATGCTTCTAGGTTTTTAGGATATTGTTAAAATATTAGTAATTTTTTTGAAATTTTTAAAATTATAACTGAATTTTTAACTAATTATTCAATTTTGAAAAATTATGGAAGAGAATTTTCTGGTTTTATTTAATTTTCTTAGAGTAGGATGCTTGATTTCAATTCTTATTCATAACTAGAATTTACAAAAATTCCAGGTTTTTTATATTCAAAAAAGAAAAAAAAATATACTTGAATTATTCGTCTTAAGCATGGTTGGGTCCAGATATCTTTTTCATTTAAAAAGCTCATATTAAATCGTTTTACCTAATATAAAAACTGCAAATAAAAGGCTTTTGTAAATGTTAGGTTGTTCGTCTTCAATTTGTATTTTTCACACGAAAGAGTTTTATTATTTTCAATAAAATAAAATATTGCGCAAAAACAAGTGATTTTATATTATTTTAAATTAATTGGTTTGAGTGTGTCCAAAGAGTATTAAAATCTTGTAAAATAAATCTCTATACGGAATTGGACACTTAATTAAAATTCTTTATGTCAAAAATCTGATTATGTCAAAATCTGTTTTCTTTGGCAACCTGTGTGTGCTAATTTCAAAGCTCACGGAAAATTTTACCTATCATGTCAGGTTTGTTAACATTCAAACACAAATTATATTTTTAAATATTGTAATTTAACAAGGTCTTGCCCAAATTTTTTTTTTTTTGTTTAAAATATAATATTCTCATTCAATAATATGAAATAAATATTTCTGCCGATAAAATTGAAAAAATTTACTGGAAATGCAAAAATGCTGCAAAGCAAAATAATTCTTATTACGATCAGTTGAAAGACATAAAAGCACTCCCATTTTTCTGATCTTTGATATATATATATATATATATAATATATATATATATATATATATATATATATATATATATATATATATATATATATATATATATATATATATATATATATATATATATATATATATATATATATATATATATATATATATATATATATATATATATATATATATATATATATATATATATATATATATATATATATATATATATATATATATATATATATATATATATATATATATATATATATATATATATATATATATATATATATATAGTTAAAAAATGTGACTCTTTGTTCTGTTTTTTTCCCCTATGAGAATAACGAATATATCAACTTTATATA
>SEYY01009949.1:50000-64576 GCA_009176605.1 Armadillidium nasatum
TTGCTCTTTCCGGCACCGTGAAAAAAAATGTCAATATAGCTATGCTTTTTCCTCTTTTTCTCTTTTGGATTTTTCTGACTGCACAACTGCAGTTTTGCCTTCAGATAAAGCTCAATTCTTCGCTTAAACTTTTTACTCAAGTTCAGCTCTTGGCGTTTATGGTTATATTACTCCTTTTCCCATCCCAACTCATGCCTAATATGTTTTTCATAGCTTACACTCTCTTGCCTCAGTTAACTGTTTCCTCACTGCCTATCAATTTCATTTTTTCCTTCCAGCTGGAAATGCGCACTCATTTAGCTTGTGCCGAAGAAAGAGGACCCATTTCAACTCTCCAACTATCGTCTTATCACTTTAACCTTTGACCTTTCCATAGTTTCCGAATCTATCCTTAACAAAAAAAAAAAAAAAAAAGAATTGGAAACATCTTAAATCTTCTAACTTTATCTCAGATCACCAGCAAGATTTCAATAGGGTACACTCGACTGTTGATCTTCTTTCTCTTATCTCTGACTCTTGGTCTTCTGCGCCTTCGACATTTCGACGAATCTTTTGTTGTGGAGTGAGACAAATCGAAAGCTATTTGGTGTAACGAACGTCTACTCTTTCTAGCCTCTGTAGCTAGATCAAACAAAATGATTGAGAAACCCTGTTCCTTCATCTATCTACTCTACATCATCTTCCAAATAACTATATTCATTTAAGAATCGTGGGTGTTCTCCCTCCTCAGGGGAGGAGGAATAAGATTACAGAGTTAGGAAGAACAGTTTCTGTAGTAATATATATATATTATATATTATATATATATATATATATATATATATATATATATATATAATATATATATATATATATATTATATATATATATATATATACATATATATATATATATATATATATATATATATATATATATATATATATATATATATATATATTATATATATATATATATATATATATATATATATATATATATATATATATATATATATATATATATATATAATATATATATATATATATATATATATATATATATATATATATATATATATATATATATATATATATATATTGTATTTAGGTATTAAAAGCTGGATCAACGTCATTGATTTCTATGTTCATCGAGAATGCAACAGGGAAAAAAATCAATAATCGGGTTTACAGTGGACCTCTTCTGCACCAGTTGATGCCTCCTCTTACAAAAAGGGATAATATCACATACAAAAATCTTACAATGTTTATCAACGTTCGACATCCATTCAGTAGAATCCTTTCTGCATTCAGGTGATATCGTGTTTTAAGTGTTTTAGTGCTTCTTTCATCTGTATATTAATTTATTTAAAGTGCTTTGTAAATTGCAGTTTACCTGAAGTTCAGTTTAATTAATCTTTCTACATTAGAAACTGCTAGGACTTCTCCACTACTATTACTGCTAGTTCTGCTCCAATACTATTGGCACAGTTGTAATGTACAAAAGTTACTACTCTACGACTATTAATACTTGTACTATAATGATAATAATAATAAAAATAATAATAATATTAACAATCGTAATAAAATAAAAAAAATAAAACAATAATAATAATAATAATGATAATAATAATTATAATAATAATAATAATAAAATAATATAAAATAATAAAAATAATATGTTTATTATTTATTATTATTATTATTATTTATTTATAATAATTTTTTTTTTTTTTTAATAATTAATTTTAATAATAATAATAATAATAATAATAATAATAATAATAATAATAATAATAATAATAGTTATGATAATAATGATATACAATAATAATAATAATAATCGCTTAATAATTTTTATTTCAATATTATTATTATTATTATTATTATTATTATTATTATTATTATTATTATTTATTATTATTATTATTATTATTATTATTATTATTATTATTATTATTATTATTATTATTATTATTATTATTATTACACTGGTCAACATGATTTTTCTGGCAAAAGGTTTTAAAACAGATTCTTGCTAAATTTTGGCTCCTGATTCCGAATATGAACTCAGTGTTTGTCTATCACATCAGGATTTCAAGATATGTCATTTTTCAGTTTTTGATGAAAATTACTCATCACCCTAAATATATGGAAGGTTTCACGATAAAAACACGTGATATTTAGTACTACATTTTTTATATTCTTAATCAAGTAAAAACAAAGATTACAAAGTTCTTGTACAGCAAATCAGATGTATTGACAGAATTAAAATAGAAATATAATAATATATATATATATATATATATATATATTATATATATATATATATATATATATATATATATATATATATATATATATATATATATAGTGCACAGATCAATGGCAAATGGCAGTTATCTTGAACTTTCTTTTCTTGGCTGATCTCTGATGTACAGCTTCTGGGTTGTCTCTCATCAAGCTCCAGCAATAATCCGCCATCATATGCGAGTCCCAGCGGCCTTGATAACGCTCTTCCATTGTTTTAATGTCCTGATGAAAACGCTCCCCTTGTTCATCGCTCACATCCCCAAGGTTCTCCGGAAAATTGTCCAAATGGCTGTGTAAATAATGAATCTTGATACTCATTCTACATCCAAGATCTCGCAGGCTCATTAGTAGCTCTTCCACAATCTCTTCATAGTTGTCTGCTTTCTTATTCCCTAGAAAACTTTGCACCACATTACAAAATGCATTCCAAGCTCTTTTTTCTGTCTCATTCATTGATGTGATAAAATTTGCATCTCTCATAAGTCTTCTTATTTGAGGTCCATCAAATATTCCAGCCTTTTTCTTCTTTTCACTAAGACCAGGAAAAGTTGAACATATATAGCTGAAGCATTCCCCACTGTGATCAAGAGCTCTGACGAACTGCTTCATCAATCCAAGTTTTAAGTGCAAGGGAGGAAAGACAATGTTCTTCCTATCGACTAGAGGATCATTGATGACATTCTTATCGCCAGATGCCAAACTCTGTCGCTGAGGCCATTCTTTTTTCACCCAATGCTCTGCTGCAGCTCTACTGTCCCAGTAACACAGAAAACAGGGGTATTTTGTGTACCCTCCTTGCTGACCCAAAAGAAAGTTAACAATTTTCAAATCGACACAAATTAACCACCCATGAACATGATATTGCAACCTCTCAAGAACAATCTTGATATTGTTATATATATTCTTCTTTAAGTTTTACAGAATGACCTATTGGTACAGAGGCATACTTATTTCCATTGTGTAACAGAACACATTTTAAACTTCTTTTGGAACTATCAATAAAAAGCCTCCAATCCCGTGAATCATATGCTGGAAGTCCCATAAAGAGAAGTAGCCCTTCTACATCAGTACAATAGACAAGCTGGCCATCTGAATGGAAGTACTTACGCAGTTCTGCTTCCCTGTTACGATAAAATGAGACGCTAGTGCCGGGTTTCAACATTCGATTCTCTTGTAGTCTTGAAGCCAACAGTTCAGCAGACTCTTTTGGTAGATAAAGATCTCTAACCAAATCATTCAAAGCCGACTGAGTAAACAGAAATTGGTTTGTTACAATCTTCATCACATGGCTGAAAAATATCTGTAGTGTCTTCTTCATCACTAGAAGAAGGTGAGCAAGAGATCTGTGTCATCAATTTTTGGAAGCTTAGTAAAGATTGGTACAGGTATTTCTTCACTATGGGCAACCGGTCGAATAGCTGAAGTTATTCTTGGGTATTTCAAATATTGCTTGTTTTTCTTATTGAAACCTTTTACATTGACAAGGCAGAAAGTAAACCATATAATCCTGCCCCTTTTGCTACACTACTGAATAGAAGGATAATTCATTCTTGGAATTCATGAAAATGGGATATATACCTATAGCTCAAAAACTTGATGTGATAGAGAAAATATAAGATCAGATTCGAATTCAGCACCCTCAAATTAGTCTAAAACTGTTCTTAAAGTCCATGCCAGAAAAAAAATTTTTTTTTTTTTGTTGACCAGTGTTATTATTTTATTCTTATTTTTATTGTACTCTGGGTATTATTGAACTAGGTAACCCCTACACCCCACCCACCCCAATAGCATATCCCTTACCTTTTCCCAAAAAAAATTTTAAATAGTTAAAAATAATGAAAAATAATTAAAATAAATAAAAATAAATAAAAATTATTAAAAATAATTAAAAAATAATGAAAAATAATTAAAATAAATAAAAATAAATAAAAATTTTTAAAAATAATTAAAATAAAATTTAAAAAAAAATAAAATAATTAAAGGTATTAAAAAAATATAAAATAAAATTATTTAAAAAATAAAGAAAAAAATAAGTAAACAATAAATAACTAGCAGAAAAATATAAAATATATATATATATATATATATATATATATATATATATATATATATATATATATATATATATATATATATATATATATATATATATATATATATATATATATATATATATATATATATATATATATATATACGTATTATGTTAACTTAATTTTTTTATTCTTATATTGCATTGATATTATTTTGTATTACGAATATTATAACAGAGACAGGATGAGTAGAAACCTTCCGAGATTTCAAGAAACGTATGGCAGAATGATTGTTAAAAAATATCGCGAAAGAAACTCTTCTATTAAAGGAGAAACACCAACTTTCCCCGAATTTGTAGAATACCTTGTGGACACTCCACTTCAAAACTACGATCTGCATTGGATGCCTTATTACGCCGTTTGTCATTTATGTTTTATTCCATATCGTTTTATAGTAAGGGTGGAACACTTTGAGGGTGAGTTTTTTTTTAATATTAGAAGGTAATCATTATAGAATTTATCATTTTGGTGATTTAGGTTAATAATTACTATTTATATTAATCTTCTTAATATAAAACTATGCTTAATCAATGATTTATTGCATTTAAGGCATTACACATACACACACGCAGGCACACACATGCACACACACACACAATATATATATATATATATATATATATATATATATATATATATATATATATATATATATATATATATATATATATATATATATATATATATATATATATAATATATATATATATATATATATATATATATATATATATATATTATATATATATATATATATATATATATATATATATATATATATATATATATATATATATATATATATATATATATATATATATTCAGAAGATATTAAATCATTGAATAATTTCCTTCTCTTAAACCTCACCAACAAATTTCTGCACAAGACGAAGCTCCGAAGAGAATCTATCAATGACGAAAGAATTTTTTCCTTCAAAAATGAAGAAATCGAAAGGAAATATTTTTCAAAAATTTCGAAGCAAAATTTGCAAAAATTGTACCAAATTTATTTCCTCGATTTTTTATTTTTTAATTATTCATTAAACCCTTATGATTCATATGTAAAGTGAATAATTAACTAATTCTATTACTGCTGCTACTAATTATTATTATTATTATTATTATTATTATTATTATTATTATTATTATTATTATTATTATTATTATTATTATTATTATTATTATTATTATTATTATTATTATTATTATTATTATTATTATTATTATTATTATTATTATTATTATTATTATTATTATTATTATTATTATTATTATTATTATTATTATTGAGGTAGAATAAATTAGGTTGAAGCACAGCTTGGTGTTGATGGTTTCCTTTGCCTCGGTATAATTTTCCTTTAGCTTAACGGTAAAGTGATTGATTCAAGTGCTTGCAGACGCTGAGTCGATCTTTCATGCTGATTCTAAGTAGAAACTACCTATAAAATTACCCCTCCTTAAATAGGGCAATTATTCTAGATTTACATTATATTTCTTTCCTCTTCTCTTTTGAAATACGTAAATTTGAAAAACCATTTAATGTAATTTTGAAGGTTCTTTATAGCGACATTCCTAAACTGCGTTTGTTATAATGTGTAAGATTTGTGCTAAGAAGGTCCAGAGATTGACCCTTAGAAAATAAAAATAGGTGTGACTAAGAAAAAAAATATCCTCAAATATATTTTATTCTGGAAAGAAATACAAAACATTTGAAAAGAAGAAAAAGAATAACGTTGAAGGTGAATTCAATTGATTTTAACACTGAAATCTGCAAGTGTTCCTCGTACGTGAGTGCTTGATGAAATTTGATAAACTAATAGAATGAGTCTCTCCGTAACCTTCGTAACTCTTTTCTTCTTCTTCAAATTAGACTAAAAATCTTCACCAAGATATTCCTCAACTGTGTATCCAAACATTTTAAAATCCCTTTTGTATATTCTATACAGAGATTTTATTTCGTGATTTGAGAGTTCTTTGAAAAAATTTGAAGCGTTGTTACTCGAGGTTGGATGACTTATTCTTTTTAGGAAACTTTACAGTCTGCAATATATATATATATATATATATATATATATATATATATATATATATATATATATATATATATATATATATATATATATATATATATATAATATGATGATTTCTGAACAAGGAGAAGAAGAGAGAGAATGTGCTCTATTTTGGAGTTTAGATAATCGAAGAATTTAGGATAGTCAGTAGAATTAGGAGATAAATAAATAGAACAAATGAATTTTGTCGTAGAATAGCAAGAGAGCTTAAGACACAAGGTAAAAAATTCGGAAGTCTCCAAATTAGAGACACGAGAGCAAACAACATCGTTACGCACGTATTCACAGCAACCAACTTTAGCTGAATATTTAGGATAGAGACAGAAAAGTGGGGTTTACTATCAGAACGCTCATTCATCAAGTTTCGGTCAAGAATAAGAGGTGTAAGGTCTAGAAGAAGAGAAGGGATGTTCAACAAAGGGGAAATTGGATTGAAGACCGCGATGTTGCAGAAATTACTGAAAAAATAGACTGTGAATAGGACAAACAGACTACAAAATCTTAGTGACCCTAACCCCATCACTGGAGGCCACCAGCTCTCAAGTGGTGATGAGGGAAGGAGTGGATGAGGTTCTATTTTTGGCTTTCTCTGAAACTACTGTTGATAAGTATGTGTGTGAAATGAGAGTCTACTCCATGTAGAAGAAGGTGGAGATGATCACGAAAGGTGCGAACCATTAATAATATATATATATATATATATATATATATATATATATATATATATATATATATATATATATATATATATATATATATATATATATATATATATATATATATATATATATATATATATATATATATATATTGTAAAAATAATAAAAATTTCTTCATAACTAATCTTACCGTTTTCCATTCCTTAATATTTGTAAGAAATCCCAAAAAGCGAATGTCTTCATCAAAAGTTTCAAGTTTTATAACAATGTTTGGATCAATAAGACAGGAGTCAGTTATTCTGCTTTGCAGCATAAATAAGTTCTGCAATTATAAAACAAGTTTCATGTTCTGTGAAACAAACCTACCTTAGATTGATATATAAGTAATTCTAAATGATTTTAAATAACGAAAATTGATGTGGTTTATTATATTATTTTTCCTATAATAATTGTTATTTTAAATAAAATCAATCAATTGAAATATAATTTTCAAATAAAGAAAAAATGCCGAAGGATATTTGAATCATATTATTAAATTATTCCAAAACATACCAACAATTAAAATTACATTATTTTTGATCTTTAAATTTATTTACATTAAATTTATCTAATTTGTCTTCTTGAATTAAATTTTCATTATCAATTAAAAACTTGACGAACTCTGGAAAAGTCGGAAACTTGGATAGAGCCTCGTCATCATTTTTGGTTCTATAGGTCTTGATTATATGGTTTCGAATAGGTTCATATCTTTCGTCTTCGTCTTTCCTAGAACGACTGATTCGAAATAAGTATGAGGACAAGATTCTGAAATTGAATTTGAGGTAGTTAAAAATAGTTTGTAATTTAAATGTTATAAATCATAGGAATAACAATTTGCTATATTGTTTTTGATTTTCATTTTACTTGTATGGTACAAATACAAAGGACATTATTGAACGAGATTTAAAATTTTCTATTTCAAGCGTTTCCCCCCCTGACTCTAACCGTTTGGCCTCTGGTGCAAATTGAGTTTCAATTTTTCAATAAAAACTATCACGGAAAGATTTATTTAATTAAAAAAATAATGTATGTTTATTTTTCCCTAAACAATATCAAAAATACGAAAAAGTTTGTCAGGCTCTTTAATTTAAAAAAAAAAAAATTATTGAAAATTTGCTATAATTTTTGTACTGTTAAACCAATTTACGTGAAATTTTCAGAGTAGATAGAAACGGTCGATATGTACGCAACTGTTTTACAGGACATTTTTGAAAATAAAACTGTTAGACTTCTAAACTCTTGAATTTCAACTTAAAAATAAAAAAGGTTGGGTATATATAAATATGCTTTATAAAAATATTGTTTATTTAGACCAAATCTATCTCGTTTGAAAATTTTATATAGATAAAATTAGCAAAAACATATTTTCACTTTCGACATTAAATTTTAGAACTCTTTTATTAAAAAAAAAAAATTTTTTTAAAAAAAAAATTTTTTTTTTCATTTTCGACATTAAATTTTAGACCATTTTTACTTAAAAAAATTTATTTTCATTTTTGACATTAACTTTTCGAACTTTTTAAAAAATTCATTTTTAAAAAAAAAAAAAAATAAAAAAAAATTTTTTTTTTTTTTTTTTTTTTTTTTTTTTTTTTTTTTTTTTTTAAAAAAAAAAAAAATTTATTTTCATTTTTTCGACATTAAATTTTCGAAATTTTTCATTAAAAAAAATTTTTTTCATTTTGAATTAAATTTTGAACTTTTTTTAAAAAAAAAATTATTTTCATTTTTGACATTAAATTTTCGAACTTTTTTTACAAAAATTATTTTCATTTGAAAAAATTTGAACTTTTCATTAAAAAAATTTGATTTTCATTTCGACATTAAATTTTCGAACTTGTTTTATTTAAAAAAATAATTATTTTCATTTTTGACATTAAATTTTCGAACTTTTTTATTAATTAAAAAAAAAAAACTTACTAAATATTTTGATATTATTTAATGGAGGAATAAACCCTCAATTTTTACTTAGAAAACATCTTGTGGTAGTTTGGTATTTAGTTGGTATTCAGTTGGTACTACAAATCAAACAGTAATTATAGGAGCCCCCTTAAAAATGCTCGAAATAGTTGTTTTAAATCCAGTAGAAATATCTCTTTTGCTTTTGTATTCAGTGTAAATAGAATGAAAATTAATGAAATTATATACACAAAGTTACTTTTCCCAAAATTTCAGTTCCGAAACGAAATATTCCTGCATACGATATATATATATATATATATATATATATATATATATATATATATATATATATATATATATATATATATATATATATATATATATATATATATATATATATATATATATATATATATATATAATATATATATATATATTAAAATATATATATATATATATATATATATATATATATATATATATATTATAATATATATATAATATTAATATATATATTATTATATAATATATATAATATATAATAATAAGAAAACAAGAATAGTTAATTTATTAAGACTTACTTCACCTACATTGAACGATCCACTTCAGTGAGCTTAATAGAGAGAGAGAGAGAGAGAGAGAGAGAGAGAGAGAGAGAGAGAGAGAGAGAGAGAGAGAGAGAGAGAGAGAGAGAGAGAGAGAGAGAGAGAGAGAGAGAGAGAGAGAGTGAATTCATAAAAAAGTGCAAAAATTAATTGTTGGATTTTGCTTGGTCCTACTAAGTCCCTTCTTACCTTGCAAATGGATGACGTACAATAATAATTCTTAAACTTTCGCGAAAGAAAACGATTCTCTCTTCAAGTGATTCTGGCATTTTGAAAAGATTATTTGCATTGACTTGTGTCCATCCATACTTGCTCTTATAAAGAATTAAGTATTAATAAATTGAATACCTTAAAGTATTATTATATATAATTATATATTATTGTATTTTTACATTATTATATATCAAATATATTAAAAATGGAATAATTAACAGAAAATATTAAAAAAAAAATATTACATAAAAAAAAGAGGCGAAAAATTCTTACCGAAAACCTATTTTTTTCCCTTTGGGCAAGTGGCATCTTAAGGAACTCTGGATCGTCTGACCAATAATTTGCAGCGTAAAGGAAGTACGACTTCATAGTGGTAGATCCCACCTGTCAATTGTACAGTTTATTATATATATATATATATATATATATATATATATATATATATATATATATATATATATATATATATATATATATATATATATATATATATATATATATATATATATATATATATATATATATATATATATATATATATATATATATATATATATATATATATATATATATATATATATATATATATATATATATATATATATATATATATATATCCATTACTCTTTATTATTATTAAAACATTTTTCTTCTTGTTGATAATTCTGACCACAGTCTTGCAGCTTTTAATTATAGTTTTTCATCTTCAGTAGCTATTCTCTGCTCTTAGACGGTTTTTATGACACTTTGATCGAGATAATTGAGAGGTATTGCTTGGCTCCTTCTCTAAATATGTTTGGAATAATTCTTGCTTTGCCAGTGGATGCTTTAAAGTTGAAAGTCTCCAGAAAAGCCAGAGCCCTTAGTCTTCACTCTTCGAGTAAATCTTTCTTTTCTCAGAACCTATACTTCGATGTCACCTGTTCTCTTATTACTCGAGCTAGAAGCAAAGCTAATCATAAATGAAACTTGCTTTCCTATATTACTTTTGCTAATTTTCATTCTCTGAATTTTTACGAGGATATATTATTCTATTGTTAAGCATACTTTCGCTTAAAGGAAATGCACTGCCCTTATTAGTTCTTCCACTGATAAAGACTTCTACTTTCTTCCCAAAAAGATCATTAAAAATGTTTTATAAATTTGCCTATCCCTCTCTGATTCGCTCTGATGGATTTAATCTGTAACTAACCACTCTGCCAACCTTTTTCTTTTTACCTAATTCCACCACTGACGGTTCTGGAGTTCCAGGTACTTTCCTGATATTACATATGATGGAGAGTAGGAGATCCTGCCATCTAAAAACGTTAAGATATGCAGCTCAAGCGACAAGCTCTGAAATGTCAAATTATTGCTTTATCCCTGCTCTATTTTGCAATCATTCCCCATCTTCTCAGTTTAAATTCTAACTGTGTTCATACTTTCACCGGTACTCAACTATCACTTTTCCAGTCATTTCAAATTACTTCCATCTTTTCCATCTAAAGCTACTTCTCAGCTTCACTTTCCGATTACATATTTACAGATCTGGGTGGGATTGATTCGCTTCCAACTTCTGAAGTCAACTACTTAAAATATGAACTTCACAATATCTAGCTTTAATAAACACTTCCCAATTTAATATCTTCTTCACCTCACATTTAATCCTATCATCTCCTCTTCTAACAACACACACATTAATTTTCTTAATGTTAACAATACATTTTTTTGTAAACCTCACATCACAAAGGTTTCTTAGGCCGCTTCAAATAATAAGCGAAGAGAGGAGTCGAAGGCTAAAACACTTTCAAATTGTCCCTTACCTTCAAATGGCTCTGCGATGTGTCCTTAGTGCTCTATTTCTTTTTCTAAAATTACTACAACACCAGCTGATTATGTAGGAGATGGCAACTCGTATTTTGCTACCATTACTGAAACCTCACAGTCCAATGAAAGTCGTGTCTTCAAGTGAGGTTTTTGAGGAGGTTGGCACAAACAGGCTTCTCCATGGTTGAACACCCTTCCTTCCAGCCATTCCTCTTTTGGGGAATGATTTTTTTCTTTTTTGTTTATAGTTTTTAATTTTCTCTTTAAAATCTGCTTTTAGGGTCACTGGAAAAATCTGCATCTGCCTCTTGGGTGGATTTTTGTCTATTTATTTTTCATCCTATCATTGATAATTGGTTTTCTTTGTGGCAGTATATATATATATTATATATATATATATATATATATATATATATATATATATATATATATATATATATATATATATATATATATATATATATATATATATTATATATATATATATATATATATATATATATATATATATATATATATATATATATATATATATATATATATATATATATATATATATATATATATATATATATATATATATATATATATATATATATATATATATATATATATATATATATATATATATATATATATATATATATATATATATATATTATATATATATATATATATATATATATATATATATATATATATATATATATATATATATATATATATATATATATATATATATATATATATATATATATATATATATATATATATATATTATATATATATATATTTATTTATTTTTTTTAATTTTTTGGGTTTTACTAAAAGAAAGAAAATTTACATTATTTTATCAAATGGGAAAAATTTTTCTGGAATTTGGATAACAGAATTTTTATTCAATAATGATATTATATATATATATATATATATATATATATATATATATATATAATATATATATATATATATATATATATATATATATATATATATATACATATATATATATATTATATATATATATATATATATATATATATATATATATATATTATATATATATATATAATATATATTATATATATATATATATAAATATATATATATATATATATATATATTATATATATAAATATATATATATATATATATATACCTTGAATGTAGGGAAGTATATAAGTTTATGATCGAATCTCTTGTACCAAATAAAATTATCCCAAGGCCTTTGTGTCCCATACTGTTTGTTTGAGATGCAAAATATTCCAATATTTTCTGCCCTTTCAATCATCTTTGGTAAATGAACCTCGAGGAAGCTCTTTTCCTAGTAGTAATATTTGTTTATTGTATATATAATAATATATAATAATATAATAATAATAATAATAATAATAATAATAATAATAAATAATAATAATAATAATATAATAATAATAATAATAATAATAATAATAATAATAATAATAATAATAATAATAATAATTAATAATAATATTAAATTATAATAATAATAATATAATAATAATAATAATAATATAATATACAATTATAATAATAATAAATAATCACTATTATATCATATAATAATAATAATACTCAGTGAAGATAGATACATTGTGTTCTATAGTATCTTAATAATGTGTATTTTTTAATGTCTTTTCAAAAAGACTTTAGTGTGGGTGATTGCTGACAGTTTATAGGGAGGCTGTTCCAATCATCAATGCCTTTGTAAGAATTTAGTTAGGTAGTATGTTGTAAAGGAATTTGGGGTACCGTGATTGGTAGTTCTCACTGTTTGGTTCCGTACTTTAGGTTAGTTAGAAGTTGATTTGTAGTTCCATTTATGACTTTAAAGATGTTTCTTCATCGTAATAATAATCGTAATAATAATTATAATTACAATAATAATAATACTAGTAATAATAATAATTAAAAAAAAAATGAAATGGGCTGCATGGGTGATGTTTACATTATATGAGCCTAAATAGTTTTATATATAGTAAGAAATTTAGCTTTTATTATTTAAATCAGTTTTCAATTTTAAATATCTTTGGCCATAATAGGTTTATAAAATTATATAGTGAAGTTTAATCTTTACTCTATATTATTAAAAACAATAAAAGTAGTAATGAAAATAATAAGATGGAGAATATCAATTTATATTAATAATAATTATAATATAATAATAAAAATAATAATAAAAATAATAATAACAATAATAATAATAATAAAAATAATAATATAATAATAATAATAATAATAATAATAATAATAATAATAATAAAATAATAATAATAATAATAATAATAATAATAAATAATAACAATAAAAAGAAAAAGAAAAGAAGAAGAAGAAATAAAATAATAAAAGAAAAAAATAATAATAATAATAATAATAATAATAATAATAATAATAATAATAATAATAATAGTAATAATAATAATAATAATATCTTACTTCCTCATTGTAGAAAGTTAGGTCAACGTCCCTTAGAACACTTTTTGGGTTTGGCTTTAAATAAAATGGCCACGTAAGTTGTTGGGGTCCATTTTGAAGGAGATGATGAAAACGGAACAAAAATTTGGTGTATTCGAACGTTTTATTATTTCTATCGTAAATTTTCCGAGTAAATTTGACGAAAAATAAAAGGCCAAATAAGCAGTGAGTGATAAAAATATATTTCACTGTTTTACCTAAGCTTATCTTAACCATAATCTTTTTAAAAATTCTTAATAATTACGACTCTATTTATTTAGTCTTTATAAAATCTTATAAGGAGTAAGGAGTTTTTTTGTTTCCTTTAATATATTTAATGTAATGTTATTGCAAGTGCAGATATATATATATATATATATATATATATATATATATATATATATATATATATATATATATA
>SEYY01009950.1:2500-24091 GCA_009176605.1 Armadillidium nasatum
TTGGTTTCGTTATGTAAGGTGTTGTTGAGGGGTTGTGGGTGTGCAGCCGGTAATGGTGCGAAGGGCTTTATTTTGTGTTATTTGGAAGTTTCGTTAAGGTTTTGTTTGGAGAGCAGAGGGTGCCAGACAGGGGAGGCATAGTTGATTGGTGGGGCGTATAAATTGTTTGTAGATTGCAATTGAGGTTTGTATGTTGTTGTTTATGTCTGTGTTGGCCACTGTTTTGAGGATGTTGAGTTTTCTGTTTGCGGCTGTTGGTGGTATTTTGAATGTGTTTGGAGAAAGTGAGGTGAGTGTCAAATGTTAGGCCGAGAATTTTTGGGTTTTGTTGAAGGGTATGGGGGTGTTGTTTAGTAGGACTTGTGGGTGGGTGTTGGATATGTGTTTGTCTGTTGTTATGAGGGTTATGGAGGATTTGTTTGGGGATGCCGTCATCCTGTTTTCTACTAGCCAAGTTTGGAGTTGTGTTAGGTAGTCTTGTGTGAGTGTTGTTGCGGTGGTGAGGTTTTGGTGAGTGGTGGCAATAGTTATGTCGTCGGCGTATGATGTGATGTGGGTGTGTGTGGTTTGGGGTTGTGGGAGGTCTGCTGTGTATAGGTTGAAATAGAGTGGGGGAGAGTATGGCTCCTTGGGGAACTCCGTTTCTTATGTTGATGGTACGTGATTTATGGCCGTTTTGTTGTATTTGGGCGGTTCTTCCTGATAGGAAGTTGGATAGCCATTTCTTAGTATTTGTTGGGATGTTGGATTGGAGGATTTTATGGATAAGATTATGTCTCGGGACAGTATCGAAGGCTTTGTTTATGTCAATTGCTATTAAGTAGTTTTTTGTGAGTTTGGCTTTTTGGTTTAGTCCGTTTATTATAGGTTGGATGATGTTGGTAAGTGCAGTGGTGGTGGAGTGGTTGGGTTTGAACCCGTGTTGGAAGTTTTGTTGTGGGATGAATTGGAGGATAGAATTTAGGATTAGTTTTTCAAGAAGTTTTGAGATGGTGGATAATAGGGAGATTGGGCGGTAAGAGGAGGGGTTTGAAGGGTCTTTGCCGGGTTTTAGTTTAGGGATGATTAATGCTTTTTTCCATTGGGGAGGGATATAGTTGAGTTGGATGGATTTGTTGAAGATGGAGGTTATGTATGTGATTGTGTGGATTGGATAGGTGTTTTAGGTGAATATTTGATATGTTGTCTGGTCCTGTTGCTGGAGAGTTTTTGATAGATTTTAATGGTGTTTTGAGTGTTTGTGGGTGTGATGGCGTTTAAGTTGTTTTGGTTGTTGCGTAGCTTTTTCAGTTTTTTTATTATTTCCTGTTTTGAGGGTGGGTAGGTAAGCTACTTTGTTTAGCGAAGTGTGTGGCTAGTAGGTTGATGTGTTGTTTGGGAGTTAAAGGGGTTTGTGTAGTGGGATTGGTTGGAGTTTCGTGAGTGTGAAGTGGGTTGTTTTTTGCGTTGTGAATTGTGTGGATTGTTTTCCAGACTCTTTTGCTGTTTGTGTTGTCCAAGTTTTTGATGAGGAAGTTTTGGTAGTTGTTAGTTGTGTGAGTTTTTATTAGGGTTGATATTTGATTGTTTAGGGTTTCTAATTGTGTTTTGGTGAGTTGTGTGGGGTTGTTTTGGCGTTTTAGTGCGTTCCTTTGTTTTATGAGAGAAGTGATTTCGGGGGAGAGGTTTGGTTTGTATTTTTTAATGTGGCCTTTAGGGATGAAGATGTTGGCCGCTTTCTGGATTGTGTGGGTGAGATGATTAATTGCTGATTTGAGGGAGGATATGTTTGTAATTTCGTTTGTTGTGAGGTTTTCGTCTATGTAGTTGGAGAAACCGGTCCAGTCTGCTTTTTTGTAGTTGGTAAATGTAGTTTTAGATTTGTAAGTGGGTTTGTTTTTGATGTTGGTATTTTATAATTATAGGTAGGTGGTCGGAGTTTAGATCGGTTTCTGTGGTCCATTGTAGAAAGGGGTGAATGTTTGAGGAGCAAAAAGTGATGTCTGGTGATGTGGGGGATTGGTTGATTTGCGGGGGGATTCTGGTGTGGAGGTTTTTGTTGTTAAGGATGTTGAGATGTTCCAGGTGTTCGATGATGTGGGTTCCTCTTTGGTCGGAGGCTTGGTTTGAAGTCTCCGCATAATAGGAGATTAGGAAGGTTTGTTATTGTAGAGAGGTTAGGTGAGTAGTTTGATGGACAGTGTCTGGATGTATGGTGTGGTATGTATAGGTTTACTATGTTGTGCGTAGTTTTGTTTATTTCTATTGAGAAGGTTTGAATTTTAGATGTGTTGTCAGTTTGCGTGTTAGCATGTTGAGAGGATGTGTTGGAGTAATTTATAGAGTTGTGGATGAGGGTTAATAGTTTGTGATGGTTGGGTGTATGCTGGGAGTAGATGGAGTCATATTTGTAGAAAGTTGGGGGAAGTTGGTTTGTTGGAAGGTGGGCTTCTTGTATTAGCGCAATGTGGATGTTGTGTTTGTGTAGGAATGTTTCTAGTTCTTTGTGTTTGTTGTGGAGGCCGTTTATATTGATTTGTAGGATATTTAGTGTGTAGATGTGGGAATTATGATTGATTGGGTTTAAAGTGGTTGGGGGGGTGAAAATTTGACAATTCCATTTGTGGTTTGTAGGTGGAAGTCTTTGAAATGGGGAACATAGTCTGTGGATCCATTTGTGGCAGTTGGTGCATTTTATGGAGTCCCTCCTGACTATTTTGTTGCAGATAGGGCATTGCCAGGTTACAGGCCCCGGATTTTTCTCTATGTCGCCGGCTTTTAGTAGGAGGAGGAGGAGATACGCCAGCTTAATCTCCTCCTGAAATGAAAAAATGGAAAAAGAATAGTGGGAGAGTGGTTGAGAGATAGATTTGAAAGATCTCGGATTTCTCCGGACTGCGGCGAGGTGAACTTCCTTCGCTTTTGACCCCAAGCTTGCTCGGGGTGGGGGGGTAGAGAGGCTTTGTATCCTTCTTCTGAGGAGTCTGTGTAACTGGACTCTTCAGAAGATGGACATCGATTTCGCCACAGGAAGGCTCCTCTCCTGGATATATATATATATATATATATATATATATATATATATATATATATATATATATATATATATATATATATATATATATATATATATATATATATATATATATATATATATATATATATATATATATATATATATATATATATATATATATATATATATATATATATATATATATATGAAATAAATGGCTAAAAACAGCATAAATGAATTTTAACATAAGTTGTATTATTTGTTATTCTTATCTTTTAAGATTTTATCGTTTTAAGGTAATATTTTGGCTAAAGTAATAATTTTTTGGCTCTTAGGTTGAAGTTAGGGTGCTTATAGAGTATATATATATATATATATATATATATATATATATATATATATATATATATATATATATATATATATATATATATATATATATATATATATATATATATATATATATATATATATATATATATATATATATATATATATATATATATATATATATATATATATATATATATATATATATATATATATATATATATATGATTTGACTGCCGATGAGAGTGGATATGTTTGGAAGCAGATGAGAAGTCAGAAACATCATAAGGAAGTCAGAAGAAAAGAGATGAGAATAGCAGAAGAGACGGAAAGAAAAAAGAAGAGAAGAGAGCAGAAGGGTAGGCTGTTTGTTGGATATGAGGCTTTGAGATCTTCATCCTGAGGTTGCAGAGTTTGTTAATAAGAAGAATGATATTGACCAAAGTTAAATAATATATATATATAATATATATATATATATATATATATATATATATATATATATATATATATATATATATATATATATATATATATATATATTTCGTTATAAATTTTCAGTATATTTTTTAAAAGTAAATTAACAGAAATTCAATAAAATTATTTTTTGTGAAGCAACACATCTTTCGACACAACGTACTTTCGGGAGTAAAATGGAAAATTATATATTAAAAGGAAAAAAAAGGGAATTAAGTTAGATGGAACTTTTGGTCAATAAAGGATGATAGTCGCAGTCTAGAGGCTGGGAACCCTTTTCAGCCAAGTTTTCTTCCCACGTATGATTGCAGAAATATTAATTAAAACTTTCTGAAATTGACACCACCTTGCATCATGCAATATATATATATATATATATATATATATATATATATATATATATATATATATATATATATATATATATATATATATATATATATATATATATATTTGAAACTTTTTCATTTTTTAAAATTTTTTTATTTTATTTATTTGAATTATTTTTATTCTTTTAATTTAAGTGTTTTTGATTTTTTTTTCTTGCAAAAATTCTTTGCCATTCACTGATAAACCGAAAAAAAATCATATTACGATCATTTCCTCTATGTAGGTACGCTTGGTAAAAAAGTAGAATTCGTAGTTTCTCTCTTGAGAATTATTAGACCTGGTATCGGTATCGGGCATTTTTTGCCGATACAGATACCGGTATCGGAAAATATGCTGAGACTTGCCGATACCGATACTTCACTCCATCCCTAATATATATATATATATATATATATATATATATATATATATATATATATATATATATATATATATATATATATATATATATATATATATCTATATATGTGTGTGTGTGTGTGTGTGTGTGTGTGTGTGTGTGTGTGTGTGTGAAAGAAAAAATTGAAAAACTACAGCACATACACACCTTTGGGATGAGTGACTTCTCTAGCGCTAAGGGTATCCGTGAAGCTTCTTGGACTAATTTTAGTTCTCGAGTTCAATCTCTCTTGTATGCTAGAAGCTGCTTGAACAATAGTTCTCAATGGTGAAGCCTCCCCATAATCTTGGCTTATTTTAATTGAAAACATAGTTGCCGTAAGGCCAGAGCCATACGAAAACATTCCAATTCTCTTACCAGAAATTGATTCAGGAGTAGATCTGCAATAAATATAAAAATAAACAAAACCCTAACATTTATTAAATTTTTTTTAACAAATATATATTTTCAGTGTTGATTCCGCACTTGATGAAGATCGATAAAGGAGAATGGCAACAGTATTACTACCAGTTGAAACTGGAATACCGTTGCTGAGGAATATATTACATATGTGAAATGGAAGTTACATTCGAACTTTGAGAGTTTGCTGCTGCTGAACAAGGAAGCATGGATATCTTTTACAATCAGCAGATTTCACTTGAAGATTAGTTAGTTAATAGAGGCAAGGAGGGTGGCCTTGGAGCAACTAACCTCTGATCTATCTCTCATTTCAAATTGGGGCAGAGAAAACATGGTTGTTTTCAATGCCTCAAAAACAAAATTCCTTCATCTCTCTACTCGCCACAATCTTCTACACAACTGCGATTTCTTCGAAAACACACAACTCAAACCTTCATCTCTCCTTAATATTCTAGGTGTTTCTTTTTCTCGTGATCTTTCTTGGAAAGATCACATTACCTCTCTTTCTAAACAAGCTTCTAAGAGGTTGGGTGTTCTGAGGCGCCTTCAATATTTCTTCACACCACCCCAGTTGCTTGCTCTGTTTAGAGGTGTTGTTCGCCCTTGTATGGAGTATGCGTCACACATCTGAGGTGGTTCCACTCATACAGCTTTCCTGGAAAAGGTGGAGTCTAGAGCTTTTCGCCTTATCAACTCTCCTGCTCTCACTAATTTTCTCCAATCTCTTTCTGCCCGTCGAAATGTTGCGTCACTCTCTCTTTACTATCGCTATTACAATGGACACTGCTCTTCTGAACTCTCGTCGCATACCTCCTCCATTAAGAAGAGTTCGTGCGACTCGTCTTTCTACACAGTCTCATCCTTTCTCTGTCCAACTCTCTGACCCAGACTTAACCGCAATGCTCAATCTTACATGTTCTCTACTGGTAAAGTATGGAACACACTTCCTTTATCTATTTTCCCAACTTCCTATGACATAGCCACCTACAAATGCCGTCTATCAGGTCATGTCGGCCTTTGATTTGACCATGTTCCCGACTTTTCCCCCAACTCTGGTGGAACATTGGTAGGCCTCTGGCCTTTGCCCACCAGAGGTGAAAAAATAAAAAAAAAAATATATATATATATATATATATATATATATATATATATATATATATATATATATATATATATATATATATATATATATATATATATATATATATATATATATATATATATATATATATATATTCAGTACATCGCGGATTTTTCCGAGTATGTACAGTCGTCAACAAGAGTTCGTTCCTATTAAACTGGAAATAAATATTTATATAAAATGGAAATCATTTCATAAAAGCTCAATTTTGAATAAAAATAAAATAAAAACATTGAGAAGGGCTTAATTGAACTGTGATTGGCTGAACCTGAGATAATCTCCATTTTATATAAATATTTATTTCCAGCTTAATGGGAACGAACTCCTGTTGACGACTGTACATATCGCAGAAATTTCTCTATTTCGCGGGATTTTGTGGCATACTATTTTTATATATTTATTATTTTAATTATTTTTGCGGTAAAATAAACATTTTCTAGCTTTAAAAAATTGAAAACAATATAAAAAAAATCTAAAATATTAATTAAAACATTAAATGAAAGTTAAATCGAAATGTATAAAAATGTACATGTAAAATATGTAGAGTACAGCGTATGGAAAACGTAGCAATGGCCGCACTCTTTTGAGTTAATTTGCTCTTCGTACATTGCACACTTTTGGCTGAGGGATTACAGACGACCAACCAAAGCATTGTGTGCTGTATCTTGGGCTCTGAATGGCTCAACGTCTCCCGTTCTAGCATGCCTTCAGCATTTCGCCTTGCCTTGTCCATTTCACATCGACGTCACATCGTTGCACGTAGTGTTGTTCTTCATTGTTGTGTTTTTGTGAATTTTCGTTAAAAAAATGTACTTTATATCAAGCCCTACGATGTCTCCCAAACGTTCTGCGCCTTCTAAGGCTTCTAGTGGCATCGAATCCAAGCGCCATATAAGAGAAGATGAAACTCCTCGACATGTTAAAGGAAGCGAGAAGCTACGCGGCTATAGGCCGCTATTACGGCAGCAATGAATCTTCAGTAAGCAATATAAAGAAGGACGAAAAGAATATAAGGACCAGGCAGCAGTGTCTTTTAACAAGAATGCGAAGGTGGTAACTAACCGCAATATGCCCCTTATGAGGATGGAGTCTGCATTGACCCTGTGGATCAGTGACTGCAGGAAGAAGAATATTTCGCTGGATACGAGAACCATATGCACAAAGGAAAAACACGTTCAAAACCATCATCGAGGAAGGGGGCAATATGCCGTAACAAATTTTTAATATGGATGAGACGGGCTTATTCAAGAAGAAAATGTCCTCTCGCACTTTTATTATGAATAACGAAGTCAAAGCCCCTGGATTTAATAAGGCCCCAAAAAGATTGAATTGCGTTAATTATGTTTGCGAATGCTGCGGGTTTTATGATAAAGCCAGGGCTTACTTATAAGTCAAAAAACAAGAATAAGACTGTGTTGCCAGTGCACTGAATGCATAACCCCAAGGCCTGGATCCCGAAAATCCTCACATCAGACAGGTTCCACCAGTACTTTATCCCGGAGGACAAGTCTTATCTGGCAGAGAAAGACCTAAGTTCAAAGTTCTCATAATGGACAATACTGGAGGCCACGCTGTCTATCTGCCGCATGATGTTATTACCGTCGAACACCACATCGCTGATTCAGCCCATGGATCAAGGCGTTATTCGAGCTTTTAAGGCGCTTTACAGCGAAACGCATGCAAAACTTCGTTGTTGTTATGGACATGGATGACAATTTACTGGCGTAACTACACAATTGCATCGTGTCTCCAAAATATTCAGAAGGCCATAAAAGAGATGAAGACAAACTTTAAATTACGGCTAGAAAAATTTGTGGAGAGAATATTCTACGATTACAAGGGATTCTCTCCTGAAGAAGTCCACTATTCTGCGGTAGATAAGGCCGTGAAACTGGCAAAACTACTGGGAGAAGGTGGCTTCAATGATATGACAACTGATGACGTCAATGACCAGATCGGTGCCTTCTCACAACCGTTGACAGACAAAGACCTGAAGGAGCTGACAAAGTCAGCAAGTGAAGAAGAGGAAGAGGAAAAAGAGGCTGAAGAAGAGGAGGTTGACTTACCACTCGATCGCCTCTCAACCTAGGTCAGAGCGGCCAAAGAATTTTAGGATATGGCTCAAGAATGGGACCAGAATATGGTTCGTTCGTCGCACTTCTCAAATATAATAGAGGGTAGCATGGCTGTTTAAAAAAACTTGCTTGCCGTGAAGAAAGAGCAGCATCAGAAACTACCCATAACTATGTTCCTCACTCGCAAGAAGAAACCAGTTACGGTAAAGCCTTTTAGAAACCAGAAGATACTGCACCAGGTAATGAGTTGGCGCCTTCAGAAGAGGTGTATTGCTATTCTTGGTTGTGCAGTACATTCATCTCATCGTCATCAGTACTGCACAGTTAATTCATCGTCATTTTCATCATTCAAGATGGAGTACGTGTATATTCACTAGTGAGTATCAATATAGAAATTTATATGTTAAAATTACATAGGTTTAAGAGTGTAGAAAGTATTATATATATATATATATATATATATATATATATATATATATATATATATATATATTATATATATATATATATATATATATATATATATATATATATATATATATATATAATATATATAAGGGGAAGATGGAGAAATATTACAGGGAGAAAAGGAAGTTGAAGAGAGATGGAGAATGTACTTTAGTGAATTGTTGAACGAAGGGAGAGAGATTAGTAATGATGAGGAGGTAGTTAGCGAGGAAGGAGATAAATATTAGTAAAGAGGAGGTGGAAGTACCGGTAAAAAAGGTAAAGAAAGGAAAATCGGCAGGAATGGATAGTATGTATGGAGATATGATAAAGGAGGGACCTAGAGAGTTGATTGACTAGTCGGTGAGAATGCTTAATGTGTGTTGGAGAGAAAGAAGTTGTCTCAGGAGTGGCAGGACTCTTGCATTATACCCATAGATGGCTTGCAAAAATTATAGGGGGATTAGTCTGCTGAGCGTGATAGGAAAGATTTATGGGAATCTGTTAGTGAAAATAATGGAAGAACTGACAAGTGAGGGAATGGGTGAGGAACATGCAGGTTTTAGGAAGAGAAGGTGATATGTGGACCAGGTGTTCACACTGAGATTGATTGCAGAGAAATTGCGTGAAAAAAATAAAATGGGTTATGTATGTTTTCTGGATTTGGAAAAAGCATGCAGTATGCAGGAGGAAGTTCTTCGAAATACTAATGGAAAGGGGTTGAAAGGGAAATTTCTGAAGGAGATCAAAATTTTTTTTATGTGAATTTTAGATCAAGAGTGAGGGTGAAGAGGGAACTTTCGGATTGGTTTAGCAGAAATGGGATTGAGACAGGGGTGTGTAATGTCGCCATGGTTATTTAATCTATTGATGGATGGTGTAGTTAAGGAAATGGAGAGAGAAGGGAAGAGTATTAGGTTGAGAAATGTGGAGGGTGAATGGGATGTGAACGTTTTACTTTTTGCAGATGATGCGGTGTTGGTGACAGAATCTGGAGAAAAGTTGGGAAAACTGGTGAGAGAGTTTGAGAGGAAATGTGCGAACATGAGATTGAAAGTCAATCCAGCGAAAAGTAAAGTTATGAGGATTGGAGGTGGGGATGAGGAGATATGGAGAGATGAATGGGGGGGGGGGGTGTAGAAGTGTCGGGGAAGAAAAATTGACGAGGTGGATGAATTTAAATATCTAGGAATGTTGGTGGAAGGTAAGGGTGGGACGGAAAAAGAAATAAAGAATAGGGTGGTAGAGGGAATGAAAGTGTTGAGGGGCCTAGAGAAGTATGGAATAAATGAAAAATTTCAAAAGATATAAAGATAAGAATGCTTGAATGTATGTGTTTACCTTCTGTAATGAATGGGTGTGAAACATGGATGATAAATGCTTGGGCGAGAAAAAGTTTGAATGTCATTGAGATGAAAGGTATGAGAGCGGTGTTTAAACTGAGAAGGATTGATAGGAATAGAAATGAAAGAATAAGGGAGATGTGTAGATGGAGGAAGTGTAGTGAATGTAGTAGGAAGGTGTGGACATATGTGTAGAATGAATGAAGACTCTCCATTAACCCTTTCATTTTGAAGTCCATCCCACTTAACGGCAATTAATTATCGCTAGGAGGGTAGCCCTGGGGAAACTAACCTTTTATCGTTCTTGAATTTCAATATGGATCAGAGAAAACATAGTTGTTTTCAGTACCTCAAAAACTCAGTTCGTGCATCTTTCTACTAGACATAATATTCCACACAACTATGGCATCTTCCAAAACACAACTCAAATCTTTATCTGTCCTAGATATGCTCTGATTATCTTTTTCTCGGGATCTTTCTTTGGAAGGATCACATTATTTCTCTTTCTAAATAAATTTCTAAGAGATTGGCTGATCTAAAGTGATTTTGAAATTTCTTCACTTCATTCCAGTTGCTTGTTCTTTAGAGAGGGTTATTCGTCCATGTATTTCATTCACACAGCTATCCTTGACAAGGTGGAATGTAGGGATTTTTGACTTATCACCTATTTTGCTCTTACTAACTTTCTCGGTATCTTTTTCTGTTGGTGAGTCAACCTCACTCCTTTGTACACAATCTCATCCTTTTTCTTTCCACTTCTTTGACAGTAGAATTAATCTCTATGTTTAGTCCTACATGAACTCCGTTTGTAAAGTCTGAAACTCATTCGCTTTATCAATTTTCCCAACTTTCTTAATTAACATACATACTTTCAAATGTCGTGTATTATAAAAATTTAAAGTCAAAAGTAGCTAGATGCCACCTGTAAGGTAGGAATTTTGGGAGGATTCTTATTGGGAATTTGAAAAGGGAGGTTGCTAGATTTAAAAAACATCTTTTTGCATTTTGCCTTCCTAGAGGAAGCATATTATAGTGTTCTGTGTGAATTTCAATAATCTTGGATATTTTCTATAATTCATATCAGAATTTTAAGATTTGTTATATGTCATTCATCTTACAGTCCAAAACACTTGTACTTTATTGATTTCGAAGTTAACCTAAGTTGACTTCATAAAAGTGTATATTTTTGAAATAATCGTAACCTACGAAATTAGTTTGCGTTTATTGTGAATTTTGCATTCATTAATTTAAAACTATTTTCTAAGATCTTGGGTTTCTTATACTTCTTAATATTGTCTCATTCGTTCTCAGTCCTTTTTTTTCTAGAGCGCTCTAATTTCCTTTCGTTTCTTGGGACTTACGAATTAATGAGGCAAAGTTTGACTGAAATCCAATATCTGGACCAATTACATCTGCAAGTTTTCGGAGCAAATTTCTTTCAAAGAAGAATTCTTCAAGCCCTTTCTCGAAGATCCGCGTAAGTTTTTTTTTCCATTGTTCCTGACTTGCAGGTGGCATTATTTATACTAAATATTTACTATATTGGGGATATTCCTTATGCTTACAGTCGCAGAAGAGGATGTCTATTAAATAATCAAGGCATTGAGGTTATCTGGTGGAGTAAAACCTACACTAATAGGGTCCAAATTTGAGTACCACCTTAAACTAAACTAGGTAATTTTAATAAATTGAAAGAAATTTGCCCTTTTCGATGTATAAATTGAAAGAAATTTACACTTTTCGATAAATAAATTGGAAGAATTTTGTTCCTTCGATATATAAATTGAAGGAAATCTGTTCTTTCGATATATAAATTTAAAGAAAGTTGTTTTTGTATTACGATCTAAAAGTTAAAACTTAGATTGAAAGTTCTTTCAAGCATATACCGAAAAACCGTAGCATTTAAAATTGTTACAAAGAGGTTTAATAAGCCGCAAAAAAAAAATTTACTCCATTTTTTCGGCCCAAATTGTCAACAAATTTGTACTTCTCAGGGAGGTTATTTACTGTACATAATTCTTTTTCTGAATTAACAGTATTTTTATAAGCACAGAATGTTTTATAGCATATAAGTGCTTTTTTTTTTTTGGTATTGTATTGCATTAATATTGTGCCGTTGTTTTCGTGTGTATATTTAAGTAATATAAAGTTTGTGTTGGTGTGTTGGTATTTATGCTCTCATAACAACATAATTTTGTGCATATTTTGTTACAAACAATTGGCAGTCAGAATCCTGAGTTTAAAACCCCAAAATACCGCGTAGTGTATTTGTCTATAGACAGTTTCCCTATTAGGTAAATTAATAAAATCGACATCAATAGACGTCAGGTGCCAATTTATATTTTTCAAGCTGTTTCGCTTAAACGTTTATGCTGTCATATTGAGTCGTTTGTCAAAGTGACATCTTAGAACTGATTAGTAACTTGACATCAATTGACATCACAATTTTTTTCTTGTTTTACGTTGGAGCGTTTGTGCTGTCATACTGAGTCAGTGTCAAAGTGACATCTTAGAACCGATTTGTCGCTTGACATCAGTTGACATAACAATTTTTTTTTTGTTTTTCGCTTGTGCGTTTGTGCTGTCATCTTGAGTCGTTGTCAAAGTGACATCTTAGAACTGAATAGTCACTTGATATCAATTGACATCACAATTTTTTCTGTTTTTTCGCTTGTGCGTTTGTGCTGTCATATTGAGTCGTTTGTCAAAGTGACATCTTAGAACCGATTAGTCACTTGATATCAATTGATGTCAATTTTTTTTCTGGTTTTTCGCTTGTGCGGTTGTGCTGTCAAATTGAGACATTTGTCAGAGTGACATCTTAGAGCAGATTTGTCGCTTGATATCACTCGAAAATTTGAAAATTTCCGTTTCGTTTGTAGCGTTTGCGATATAATAGTGAGTCATTTGTCAACGCGACATCATAGAACAGATTTGTCGCTTGACATCACTCAAATTTGAAATTTTTCTCGTTTTCGCATATTGCTCTTGCGTTGTAAGTGTGAGTCATCTGTCAACGCGACATCATAGAACAGATTTGTCGCTTGACATCACTCGAAAATTTGAAAATTTTCGTTTTGCTTGTTGCGTTTGCGATATAATAGTGAGTCATCTGTCAACGCGACATTATAGAACAGATTTGTCAGTTGCCATCACTTGAAAATTTCCGTTACGCTTGTTGCGTTTGCGACATAATAGTGAGTCATCTGTCAACTCGACATCATAGAACAGATTTGTCAGTTGACATCACTTGACATCACTCGTAAATTTGAAAATTTCAGTTTCGCTTGTTGCGTTTGCGATATAATAGTGAGTCATCTGTCAACGCGACATCATAGAACAAATTTTTCAGTTGACATCACTTGAAAATTTCAGTTTCGCTTGTTACGTTTGAGCTATAAATAGTGAATCATATGTCTACGTGACATCATATTCGATTAGTCACCTTACACAAAGTGACATCGGTAATTTTTCCTGTAATTTTGCGATTTTGCTTGAATATATCTTCTTAAGAAATGGATGCAGAGGACACATTATCTGTTGCTGCTTTAGTGAATGCGATGGAGCAGTCCATTTCAAGTGATATCGGAGAAGTAGAGACAGATCTCTCTCCCGAAGACAAAAAACAGAAAATTGAGGAAGTAAAAAAAAAGCTAGCTCCCTCTTCGGCAGACGAGAGGTGTAATCAAACGCAAAGTCACCCTATTATTTAAGAACCTATTAGAAATCATAAAAGAGGACAAAAGTTCTTCTCTCATTTCGTCTATTTTAGATGAAGTTTCGTTGCGATTGGGGGAGGTGCGTCAACATGATGAAGAAATTGAAGCCTTACTTTGTGCTTCTAATATTCTCCAAATTGACCGCACTTTACTTGATGAAGAAGTATTGGGATCAACTCATTATCATATTCAACAGCAGAAGATTTTCAACAAGGTTCGCCCTCCTGTCGCTGTAGCGGAACATCAAATCTTCGGCTTCATGTTCACATGAAGATACAGTGTTGCCTATTGAGATGCATTCCACCTTGAGGAATTTTAACTCAAAACAAGAGATAAAAATTCCTCCTCTTAAATGTAAAACATTTTCAGGAGATTCAGACCGGCATCAATTTAGGTCTTTTCACCTTTCTTTTGAGAATGTAATTGGGTGTCGTCCGTGATCTAACCGACGCAACCAAATTGCAATACCTAAAATCTCATTTATCAAGCTATGCTCTTAGGGATATTGAACATCTCCCTAACATAGACGCTAATTATGCGGTAGCTCTTCAAATATTAAGAGATTTATATCTTGATGTACCATACATCATTGATTCTCTACTACACCGTATATATACAGCTCCTGCTTTTGAAAACAGAAATCTAGAGACAGTTAGAGCATTCATATCTGAAGGTTCGTGCCTTCTTACATGAACTAAAGGAGTTTGACTTGGATTTTTTGGAGGAGGGTTCAGCTGGTTGTAAGCTGATAAGCCACATAGTAGCTGACAAACTGCCTTCCAATTTTCTAAGAGAACTCAAACTTGATACAAAGGATGAATATCCGTCCATCAATGTTATTATTGATAAATATCATATCATTCTTAAATCTTTAGAGAAGATAAGAGGAAGGAAAAATTGCACACCTTCAAATCCTATTTCGAATAAAAAATCTATTGCAAGCGGAAAGAAAACTCAATCTTCTTTCCATTCTACATCGCAGAGTTTCAAGCAAGAGCACGCCTCTCCTCAAAGGAATATTGGTCAAAAACCTGAGGCAACCTCAGTGAAGTGTAAACTTTGCGAGGGAGCACATTTCATGACGTCATGTACAACTTACTCAAATTCAGTAAATAGGAGAGCACGTTGCGTGGAATTAGGACTCTGTGCTAACTGCTCAAGTGCAAAGCATGTCACCCTGCAGTGTCCGGCCAAGAAGTACGGACTCAGTAGACCTTGTATCTTGTGTAAGAGTAAAATTCATATATCTGCCCTTTGTTCTTCAAATACAAAGGCAAAGGGAAAGAGTAATCGTCACCGTGCTACAAATGAATCATCAACGTCTTCTTCATCTCCACAAGGCACAGTTGAGGAAGAAACTAATCGTAACAATCTATGTTTCAACACAGGATCTTCCTCATCTGGCAATATTCTTCCCACCATGTCCCTCAAAGTAAAAAAGGGGGATAAAATGGTGACAGTGCGCGCCCTTCTTGACTTTGGTTCACAACGGAGTTATTTTCGTGGTAGTTTCCTGGAAAAGCTAGGGGTGAATCTAAACTCTTTTCATCAAAGTTCAAGTACCATAAAGACTTTTCTGGGAGAACAAACTCGAATCATGCAATCCAATCGACTTAAAAATTAACGATTGTTGTGATTCATTCGTTGAAGTTCCTGTTCTCGTTGACCCTGACCTTGACGTCGGCTTCGAGGTCAAAGGGGTTAATGGGAGCGGAATTTAACATCAGACATAATGGGTACCGTATCGCAGATAGTTTCTACCATCGTTGCCGCCATAGCGATCATGTAAAAAATATTGAGAGTCTTTTAGGAATAGATGTTCTCTATCTCCTGAAACATTTTAAATTAGTAAATTGTTTGAAGGGTAGTGCCATAGACACTTGTCATGGTCACATTCCTTTCGGACCTGTCAAGAGTTTCTTTACTAGATCACAAATAGAAACTATTTTTCATCAAGATAATTCCAGACTACAGAGTGAAACATCATCTTGACAACCAACTCATCAGAGTTTGTTGCCCCCTTCACTTATAAAGATAGTCAAAAATGTTCCCGAAAGCGTAGTAAATCATATAGTGGATCCTACACCTTCATACTTCGATCCCCTCCTGCATACTCACTCTGACTTGGACCTTGACATCGGTTTAGAAAATGTTTACAAACTTGAATCAATAGGAATCTGCGAAGAAACCGACCAAGGTTCAATTGATATGATCTACAATAATCGATTCCTTGAGAGTATTGAGTTTAAGGAGGGTAAATACCATATCGAAATTCCATGGTACGAAGAGGTGCTGCAGGCAGTGCCTTCTAACCATCAAGTTACTCTTGCTTCTCTTCGTCGAGTAACCCAGAAGCTGCAAAAACAAAATCCTGTCTCAGCATACGGTAATATATTTAGGCAGTACATGCTGATGGTATTATCGAGACTGTTCATGTGTCCCCTAAAGACTTCAATCGTTACATATGGATACCACATCGACCTATAATAAAGACCGCTGAGCAAATCACGACAAAAATTCGCCCGGTTTTTAATTGTAGCCTACGCATCTGGAATTCTCCATCTCTAAATCAGGCATGCTATCCCGGTTTGGATCTAATGGCATCCTTATTTCGCATGTTATTGCAATTCCGCACAAATAAGTATGTCGTAATAGCTGACATCTCTAAGGCTTTTTTGCAAATCCACCGCAAAAAAAAGGCTGGGGAGGAGGCTGGAGTGCTTCACACATTCCGATACACTTCAATCATATTCGGATTGGCCATCAGTCCATATATATTGGGTTCTGTGATTAAACACCATGCGAAACAGTACCCACCTGATCTTTGTTCTTCTTTATTGGAGAATAACTTATATATGGATAATTTCATCTTTTCAAATTCCTCTGTTAGTGCCTTGAACGACATATTTCATCAAACCACTACTCGTATGAGTGAAGGTGGATTTGATTTGTGCTCATGGAATTCTAATTCTGATGAACTTCGCAATTTAATTGAATCGGAGAATAGAATCTCTTCTCACCCAAGTTCTGAAGAGAGAGTCTTAGGCAATCTCTTTGACACTATTTCTGATACCCTCAAACTGAGTGATTTTGATCTTACTTATGCCGACACGAAGCGACAGCTTCTCTCTCAGATTTCAAAAGTATTCGACCTCCTATCTTTGTTCCTTCCCGTCACTATTTGCGGCCGTCTTCTTATGCGAAAGACGTAGAAACAAAATATGGGGTTGGACGATGAAATAGATGTCGAATTAAGAAACTTAATGGAGAGGCTTCGTTATGACATCAATTATTTGAAAACTATATCATTACTTCGCTCTTGCTTTGAGACCGAAAGCTCCGAACTATCTATGCATATCTTTTGTGACGCAAGTTCCTCATGATATGGGTTTGTCGTTTATGTCTCCTCTAATTCTGAGGCCCTGAGATTACTCTGGTCAAAAGGAAAGGTTGCTCCCTTGAAAGGGAGAACCCAGCCGTGTCTTAAACTATTGTTGGTGTTTTTGGCTCTCAAATGTTTGCCACAAATTTTGAATGGGTTTTCTGATACAAAGTTCAACAACTTGAACATATTTTCTGACTCTCAAATTAGCCTAGCATGGGTCCTTCGCGGTGGAAGGAAAAATAAGAGCATTTTTATAACGAATAGAATTCAGGACATCCAGAAAATGATTTCATCGTTAAAGGAAGAACAACATCTCTCCCAAATTTCATTTTGTTCATTCAGAGGAGAACCCAGCTGACCTACTTACTAGAGGTTTGACTCTAGCCAAGTTTCAGAAAAACTTATCTTTCTAACAACATGGTCCTGAATGGTTGCCATCAGCCCAGATATACTGGCCTGGGTCTGATGTGACATCTATGAAAATTGATCCTTCATCGCTTGTGTTTTCCATCGTTCATGAAGCAAAGGTGCCTCCTGTGATAAAATTTGAGAAATTTTTCAATCTCAACACTCTTTTAAGAATATGCGCTCTTCTTTTCAAGTTTCTTGCAGTCTCTCGAAAGTTATCTATCGACTGTGATTCTCTTGCACAATTGTACTGTTTGAGAAAAATGCAAGAGGAGTCTTTCCCAGAGGAGCGTACTTTTTTGAGAAAAGTCAGAGATGATCCTTTAAATTTTGATTCGCCACCAGATTTGATCAATCATCTGGATCTATTCTTGGATGACCAAGATCTGATTAGGAGTAAGGGTAGGTTGGCACGATCCAATTTTTACCAATTTGATGTCGTAAATCCCATTCTTTTGGGAAAGAATCACTGGTTAACCTATCTGTGCATACGAAATGCTCATTTCGAGTGTAAACATCTAGGGATCTAAGCCACCTTAACAAATCTAAAGGTTAAAAAGATTTTGGATCACCGCATCGAGAGCAACTATCAAGAAGGTGATTTCCGATTGTGCCGTCTGTAAAAAAAATTAATAACTTCGCTTTTCGGCACCCTCGTTTTACCAATTTTACGAAGGCTCAAGTGGAACTATTTCTTCCATAAAAACACGTTATAATAGATTTCACCAAACACTGGTGGGTGAAAGTGAAGGGATCTGCCCAAGCTCAGAAGATGTTTGTCTTGATATATACGTGTCTAAATATACGTGCTATACACCTCGATCTCATACCAGATATGTCTTCTGAAGCTTTCGTTCAATCATTTCAGAGATTTGTCAGCAGATATGGAGTCCCAGATGTCGTCTACAGTGACAATGCTCGTTCCTTTATACAAGGGAGTAGACGCCTTCGAGCTATTCGTAGTTTCTGAAAACGGGAGGGAATTCCTTCGAAAGAACCAAATAGTTCATCGTTGAATCCCTCTATATAGTCCATGGGTAGGCAGTATGTGGGAGAGGATGATTAGAGTAGTGAAAAGTTGTTTAGTGAAGACTATCGGCAGGTCTTCCATAGAATATTTTAATTTCATTACAATTCTTTCTGAAATAGCTGACGCTATTAATTCACGACCTCTAACCTACACGTCGAGTTCGAATGAGGTGATTCCCCTCACACCCAACTGCTTCTTAAAGCCTCTATCTAGAACGAGTATGGTGCTGAAAGATAATGCCAAAACAATTTCACAGTGGAAAACTCTTTCTTCAGCGCGAATCGCGTTGATTCAATCTCTAAATAAATCTTCGTCTTTATTTGAGGAGTTCAGGCGACGGTGGTACGAAGAATTTCTCCTTAGTCTCCATGAAATTAGCCGTGATTTATATCAGATGGGGTGGGACAATCTCGTTAAGGTGAACGGCGTTGTTCTCATACGCCGCCCACAAATGAAAGACCATTCTGGCAAATGGGTGTTGTGATTCAGCTGATCCATGGAGATGATAAAAAGGTTCGATCGGTATTCGTAAGAACTCCAGGAGGACAAATTAATCTTTATTCTATTAAAAACATCTATCCGCTTGAGTTGTCCCTTACTCATTGTGGTAATGATAATTCGATGACTCCCTCACCTTCGTCCTCAACGTCGTCTACTGTTCCTGTTTCTGCTCCGTCGTCATCGCCTGCAGTGGCGAATTCTTCAAAATCACCTAAAAGAACCTCCCGACCTGCTCGTAAGGCTGCATTTTCTGTCAGGGTAACTCTAAAGAAAGTGATTCTGAAGAAGACCTAGAATAGAATCCCATTTATTATCGATTTATATTTTTTTGTCTCCATTCGCAAAAAAAAAATGGAGTCATCCCCTCCCCCGAGGATATAAAAATTTAAAGTTATAAGTAGCTAGATGCCATCTGTAAGGTAGGAATTTTGGGAGGATTCTTGAAGGAATTTGAAAAGGGAAGTTGCTAGATTTTTAAAACGTCTTTTTGCATTTTTCCTCCTAGAGGAAGCATATTCAATTGAAGCATATTCAGTGTGAATTTCTAATAATCTTGGATATTTTCTAAAATTCATATCTGAGTTTTAAGATTTGTTATATTTCATTCATCTTACAGTCCAAAAACTTGGACTTTATCGATTTTGACCTTAACGTAATTTGAATTCATAAAAGTGTATATTTATTAAATAATCGTAATCTACGAAATAGATTGAGTTTATTGTGAATTTTACTTTCATTATTTTAAAACTATTTTCTATGATCTTGGGTTTCTTATGCGCCTTAATATTGTCTATTAAGTTCTCAGACCTTTTATTTCTAGAGTGCTTTAATTTCCTTTCATTTCTTGAGACTTACGAATTGATGAGGCAAAGTTTGACGGAAATCTGATATCAAGACCAATTATATCTACTTCATTACATCTACAAGTTTTGGAGGAAGATTTCGGAAGATGCGGTGAAAAAGCAAATTTCTTTCAAAAGAAGAATTCTTCAAGCCCTTTCTCGAAGATTCCGCGTAAGTTTTTTTTCCATTGTTCCTGACTTGCAGGTGGCATTATTTATACTAAATATTTACTATATTGGGGATATTGCTTATGCTTACAGGCCGCAAAAGAGGATGTCTGTTATATAATCTAGGCATTGAGGTTATCTGGTGGAGTAAAACCTACACTAATAGGGTTCAAATTTGATTACCACCTGAAAATAAACTAGGTAATTTCAATATATATATATATATATATATATATATATATATATATATATATATATATATATATATATATATATATATATATATATATATATATATATATATATATATATATATATATATATATATATATATATATATATATATATATATATATATATATATATATATATATATATATATATATATATATATATATATATATATATATATATATATATATATATATATATATATATATATATATATATATATATATATATATATATATATATATATATATATATATATATATATATATATATATATATAATATATATATATATATATATATATATATATATATATATATATATATATATATATATATATATATATATATATATATATATATATATATATATATATATATATATAATATATTAGGGGTTTGTTAATTCTAATCCTCACAAGGGGCAGTGCAAAATACAAATATTGATTTTTACCGTACACTGCGAAATATATTGAAATATTAATAAGTATAACTATTACGTAAACTTAAAAATAATAATAATTCAAATTCAAAATTCTTTAATCATTGAACGTACACTGTAATTTACAATATGTAGTAGGGTAGTAGGTCCTATACTACTAACTATACTACTACTAATAATAATAATAATAATAATAATAATAATAATAATAATAATAATAATAATAATAATAATAATAATAATAATAATAATTGTAGAAAAAGAAATCAATCAGACCAGAAAATAGAATTAGAACTGGCAGAAAACCAACAATAGGTAGAAAATATTAAGCAAAAGATAGCTCTAATAATACAAAATAAAAATGATATGAAACGAAAGGCTGAACAGACTATACAACAATTGCTAAAACGAAATAGGGAACTTACAGAAAATAACGAAATATTGAGGAAAAGATATGCGAGAATGTTTGCTTTGCTGCAACAATACAAGAACAATGCAAAGTTAAATGAAAATGAATGAATGTTTGAATGGTGCTAAAATAAATACATATCACACGCACAAAATATACTTGAACATGCAAAATAATAGACAAACTCACATAAATGCTAAAATAAATACATATTCTACGCACAAAATATAATTTTATGTTTATATACTTTTTAATATTTATTTTTATCATTTTAAAGTACATAATAGTCATTGTTGAATAAGAATAGTCAGTCCCTATTCAATTTTATTCATTTCTATTCATTTTTTGTTCATTTTGTTCATTTTTATAAAATTTCTTAATTTGAATAATTTAAACGTAACATAAGTCAAAGTTCAAAAAGAGATAATAGAAATAATAACATAAATCAATATTAAACTAA